>JAHZMZ010002554.1:0-32258 GCA_027743805.1 Lepidocyrtoides sp. E14 | reverse complement strand
CTAATTACTGCTGAAGCACAAGGCATTGTTTCGTTTCACTGGAACCGTTGTTTGTTGTTGGTCAGTGACAGCCGTCAGGACAGATCCATCATTTTCGGTTAGAGTTTCTAACATACAAGCTTAAAGCATTAACGCAGCTCGGTATTTAGTATATAATTCATTTAAATTTGCATTTTAATATTCATTAAGTACACCACACATTAATGGCAAAGTATACATGTTTTTGGTATAAATATGAAAGTATAAAGAAAAGTGTATGCTATTTTCCAACTACTTATCATAAATACCTACTATGTATGTACCTGCTATTAATGTGCGTATGTGCTATATAATGACTACTGAACAACTACTTGAGTTTTTTATTGGAATAACTTGAGACTAATGGTAAGCCGATAAACTACATAGAGTTAAATGAGTTGGAATGATTAAGATTGCTGAAATGGGCTGAAATTCTCATTAAAATCAACGGAATAACTTTCAAGATGGCGAGTTGTTGAGTAGGCATGCAATAAATGCATAGTAGATACCCAAAAAAAACCCAATTTTATGGATAATATAAGGATTTCAGGTCAGGTATATGTTTGTATAGGTACATAATGCATCATGAAATATTCTATGGTTTTCATTATCATCCATTTCCCAGAATCATTATTTATTATCCTGTCACCGGCCGATCCTCTCTCTACCTCTCGAATGAAATTCATTCCTTCCCTCACGCCCACTTGCAATAATGCCACATCATCGACAGTGAACGAACAACTTGATTACTTCTGTACTACCATTATTACTCAGCTGCAGGAAAGCGTTGTAATACAAGTACACCAAAGTAAAAGTAACTCTAGCAGAATTTTGGAAGTGAAAGTTAGATATTTTTAGAAGGTAAGATGAGACAGTAGAGAAGAGTGATCATCAAGTTTCCGGTGGAAGGAAGTTGCTTGTTATCCTGTTCCTGCTCCTTTGTTCAATTCATATTTTCAACTTTGTGTCTGTATACTACTGTTCTGTGTGTCTTTTCTCTGTTCATCAATAATATCCATCATTGGACAAAAATAATAGTCATATACCGCCCACACGAGATTCTCTTAAAGTACTGCTAATGTATGGTACATGGTGATGATGATGGTATATCTTTTTTTATAAAAAAAGTAACATTCAAGGCTCAAAAAATTAACCCCACTAAACCAATCAATCAACATAAATGGAGCAATTAATCCTCTTGTTAGCCGTAAATTGCATAAGAGGACATTTGGACGATGATGTCATGTTTTCTCATGATAAAATGAAAGACAGTGCCGTGATTCATGAATTTCTTTTATAATTGCTAAAACCGACTGATGAGGCAATGCTGCTGGTGAGTTTGGTTTTGGTAGTGTGACATCCTAAAAATTAAATGGAATGATGCATGCAAATATTGCAAACACTATTTTTATGATTGACAGTGACATTCACAGGCTATTATTGTTGGCTTGTAACCTTCCGAGATGATATGATGGAATAATTTGGTCATGGTTTTCATTAGAAAATGTTGAAATGGAATGAATCAATTATAACTATGATTCATATTTTTGCGCTACTTCTTTCATGCAATTTAGATTTGCATCCATGCATGCAAAAACAAAATTTATCTTACCTTTTCTTTCAAATCGCTTCAATTACACAAGTTGCTTTATCATGATGACCCTAGTGTTAAATCAGTTTCGTCAGAACCTGGAAAAAACAGTTAAAAACTATGTTAAATCTTTTTCACAGCAAAAACAGCTTTTTCCACATGATGCACACAGTAATTGTTTACTTGATGTTTCAGTTCAATGAAATTCACGTTTTATAATTCATAATTTCTCCCGTAAAAGTTTGTGAGAATACGGATATAATCATGCAAGCGTTTTCCCGTAAAACTATTGAAATGTTTACTTCACCGGTTTTTATAACCAAATAAATAAATATTTATGATTGGAATCAATACAAAGATGTGGTAAATTGGGTTGGTAAACTTTGTTATCTATGACCGCTTACGTTGTGTGAATAAATACTTGCTAGTTATACTCGGACTACTGAATAAGCTGTAAGTTGTGTTGTACTAGTGTAATATTATTTATGTTGACATTTTTATCTTATCTCTTGTGTTTGTACACACACACACACAGGTACAAGTGTCACTAATGATACGGCATGTATTTATTTATAGTTTTATTTAACTCACACTAAATGACAGGTATTTATGTAACACTTTTTCTTGCTAGAAAGAAATTCAATCACGGACATTTACATGCCGATATGACAGCACATTGTATATGAAACCTGTACTGTCCTTTCACCAGTGCCTTTATGCTTTCCCTAATTGATAACAACTGCAACTGCTAAGCAAAGTTATTTCTTTAATTCATTAAGATACTCATAGTGTCTATTCAAAGTCTACGTTCCTTGACTCAAGGCACTGAGGGCACTTTAAGAATTAATCTCACTGCATCAGTTATTGTACAGGTAATGAGAATCACAGGCTATTGTCACAGCGCACAACACATCAAATCACGAAAACTAATTGGAACAAATAAATTAAATGAAACAAATAAATGTGCAAAATTTTTCAATTCTGCTGGCCAACTAGCCTGCTGCTATCTACCAAACCATCTTTCTCACACAAAAAACTGACACTCCATTTTATACACACCATATACCTTTCTAAAGTATGTATATATAAAAAAGTATGCGGATTACTCACCTGTGTGACTCCTCGTCTACCTGCGGGAGCAAATCAGCATCCGCAGCGGTAAAACGGCTAGGTATGCAGCTCTCTCAACCTCAACAGTCACTTCCAGTCAAGTTCAGTTTTCTAGCAGCAGCAGAAGCAGCAAACGTAACAAGCAAACACTTTTTTTTACCTGTCCTTCCACTCCACATATATGTACTTTGATAGGTGTTTAATGTATATTTTTACACCGCACGTTCACAAGAGAGGATCAAGAGCTACAGGAGGAAACCCAGTTTGTTTTAAATATTACATAAGAAGATTAAATGTATGTATGCATGTAATGCAATCTGCATTCGTAGATGTTACTTTATCCACGCAATTATGCTTTGCATACATGCCCAGATGAAAACAACAAACAGTCACACCAAGTCACAGCAGCAGCAGCAACATTACCCCTGCAACAATGCCGAAATTATCATGGACATACATGGATATCCTTAAAAACTTAAAATTGCCTTAGGCATCATCCTCAACTTTTAGCATCAACTGTAGTATACTCGTCCATCAACACACAAAAATATTCAATTTATTTTTTCATTCCAAACAAACAACACGGCACTGTCAGTGTATGCCAGCCAAGCCAGCAAAACAGAACTGTTTTATTGTTTCTTTTCGCCAAAGCTGATGTGCATAGAGCTCTTGTTTGCAAATTATATTGCAAACCAATATATTTTTACTATCTGTATCCACCCACGCAACACACAATTTTGAAACACCGGACGCAAGTGAAAAGTGGGGTTTATTTTGTCAGATAATTTGCATGTATGAAACTAACAGCGCTGTTTAACTAAATATAGCACAAAAGTCATAACGGGAACAAATTGAAAAATATATAATGTTGGTGTATTTTGCACACATGGGGATTCCCACTGCACAAAAATAAAGCTGCCTTTGTGACAGCAGCAGCAGCGGACACTTTTAATATTTTTTACAATGTTTTTGTGGAGTGACTTACACTACACAAAATACACGCCCTGACTGAACTGTCTGACTTGAGTACTGCAGCAGTTATCGTCAGCAGTGGCAGTAGAAAGAAGAAGTAGTAGCATGCAGAATAATGTTCGTATTCGTATTTATTATTGCATACATATGTCGCTTGGTAAGTACACAAACAGTGTTCTCTTTCTTTCTTTTTCTCTTTTTTTCAGCCAACAGCCAGCTTTACTCTTTGAAAATGTCTATTATTCCGTACAAAACGTGAATAATGCAATACATGCAATCGCAATGGTTGTCGTGTGTTTGCCTGCTTGTTTCACTTGAGGCATAATAAAAGTTGCTTCGCTCAGTTGTTCGCGTTCTCGGTCCCAAAGTCTCAATTCAAGTCTGAAAATGTGTTATACAGTAATAAAATGTGCATAGAGGAAAGAAGTTTTTTTAAGACGAGAGGAGACACACACACATTATTACAACAACGAGCATGCAAGCATGCAGCAAGGAGACAGGAGAGATACTCGCTTGGAATTCTGAATGCGATGCGATATAATAATGCAATGTTAATGTTGCACAATAATAATGTATAACGCAAAGAGAAGACCGACCACTGCTCTCTTCACTTTTACGCGGAGCAAATTTACTTTTACATATAAAAAGTACGTACTAGTTGTAAGTATACACACACACATGAACAAAACCAACCAACAACACAGTTTTGTCCTTTTTCCAATTCTAAACGCTTATAGTTTACTCGGTTTCGTCTAACTACGTACCATTTATGCTACTACACGTAGTGTGTGTGTCCGTGTGGTATTATGTTCCCTAAAAAAGTCAAATCAACCAACTGTGTACGTTTTTTTGTTCATATACAATTCCCATTGAATGTGAGGAGAATTGTTGGCTGTTCTGTGTAATATTTGTATGAGAGGAGCTGTGTAGTAATGAAAAGAAAACGAAAGCGAAAAATGCACATATAGACTTATTCTTGCCACTTTACTTTTACGAGTAGAAGCAGCAGAAAAATAAGTGAATGTATGCCTGGTGGTGGTGGTGGTAGTGGTCTGGTAACTTGATGTAGATCTTGATGAGATGACGGGTATTATGCGAATGCCAGCTAAATACTGACTGTGCTCCCTCTTTTATGGATGACGATCCCGTTCTGTGTAGCAGTATCAGGTTTACTTGCTGGGGAATGAATGCGTTAAGAGCAAACAGAGAGAAATGGAAGAGAGTCAATAGGAGCCAGTGGCAATGTTTGGAAAAGTGTTCTATATAGCAGAAGAAATGCAGTGCCAGGAGGGACACGGAGATCGCTTGCAAACTGTTCTGCGTGAGATTCAACCCTAAACTGTGCTGGAACAGGGAGCTTACCGTTGGCAAAGCCTTAGTTTTATCCCATGTCTATGTGTAAAAGGATAGGAGAGGAGAGAGAAAGAAAGAGAGAAGAGAAGCAGATTCGGCATGAAAGAAACTTGGAAGTCTTAGGAAGAAAGATGGAAAGTTACATACGGGCTTTTCCTAGATTATTATACCGGCACTTTTCATTGCATTTAGAGTAGGAAACCCTTAAGGAAACCAGGCTGAATCATCATGAACTTTAACCGTATATAGGTATACATATTCCCTTGTCCGCTGAACTTTGTGTTTCCAGATTTATGTAACATATCGTGAAAAGAAGAAAATACAAATATAGTATTGGAAAACTGACATCTTTTGTATGGGCTTTGTATCGGCTTTTTTCCCTTTCTTTTAAGTAAATGTGAACAAGCATGTATGATAATAATGTATGCTCTTCTGGTATTTTCATTCTTGTTTGCTGCATCAAATTGCTTTTAAACTTTAATTAATTTTAAGGATGACTTATATAGAAAATGGGAATTTTTTAAATGCAATTTTGATAAAGTATCAATAAAAATCTTGTTATGCCATATATTAACTTAAATGAAAAAATAAAATTAACATCTCTAGTATGCATGCATAAATATTGATTGTAAAACAACTCTTTTAGGCCGAACATGGTTTGGAATGAAAAATGAATGTATAGACCAGTACTTTCTTCCTTCCTAAATAATTTCCGGTTTGGTACAAACAAAAATTTATTTCCTACTTATACGGCTATTGTCGCCGATTACGGCTACAATGCCAAAGCCACATAATAACTTTATGCGAACATGCCAGCGTTTATAACGATCATAATTACTACCTTCTCAACAAACGATAGAAAGGAAAATAGATTTTTGCTCGTATATACCACATTTTGTTTTGTATGCTTTCTTTGGCACTACACCAAAACAGACTCAGAGAGCAAATTGACCAATGTCAGAGCGTGCATTCTCCGATATTGTTCATTAAGGACATTACAGTGTAAAACCTTTTTCATGTTACGGGCTTAAAAACTAATTTTTGCTCAACAACAATGAATTTTCTCGCGTTGCAAAGATGAAGCCTTATGATAGCTAGTAGAGAATTTACACAGAATGGAAGGGCAGATTCATTTTTAATGCATGGTCGTTTTTTGTTGCGATTATAACTATTTACTTGTAAGAACAGAATGCAATTGCAAATTGCATACATGTTGTGTTAAAGTTGAGTTGCTTATTGTTAAAAATGTTTTTTGAAAGACTTTACACTCATGGTGCTATGAAAAAGTTTAATCTGTAAAGACATGTCTAGCATATTATGATAAATGATTTCAAGCAGTTTGATAATGTTATGATGAGTAAGGTTTTTGATGGTGATGAGTAACAAAGTGTCTCTAGTTTGAAAATAAACAGGTTTAAAAGTTGAATTTTTTTTACCAACTCATGGTACATCATGGCAGCACGTCGTGCGTCTCTTCTATGACCTGTAAACGAAATCAATGAAATTAGTGTTGAAAACTGACATTCTTTCACCTCTTGATTATATTTGCCACACCCTCCAGTGCTACTTTCTGGTTGTACCCAAATAAACTGCAATTATTATTTTTGCAAATAAATTAACATTTCGGTCCGAAAGTTTGCAACGTTTAGACTTTACTTTTGAATAGTAAAGGTAAAAACACTTTCATGTTCGTATCAAGAAGATTGCTGCTGATATCAGTAAAGTGATAATAGCTTTTGCCCCACTCCTGAAATTGAGACATGACGAGGGATGGGATGTAGTAATTTGACAATAATGTTCAGCATGATGATTCATATAAAAGTTGTGTTCATGTTGGTGACGAAGATTTACTGACTAGCAAGGCTGAGGGATATGTGATGGTGGTACGGGTGAACATGAAACTAAAACGAAGTACTAAAATTTTTCATTGCATTCCCACGACGTTACTGCTTGCACACAAATTTTGACAAATTTAAGCATGCATGCATGCATGCATGTTGATAATGATAATAATACCTATGCATTCTTATAACGCAGTAGTCTTGCATTGCCCCGTCACAGATCTACCTACGACAAGAGACATGATTTTGGTTGGTTTGAAGCTTTTATTGCATTTGCATGCAGTGTATTCGGGTAGCATAACTTATTGAAGGAGAAATGTATTATGCGAGTTTTTATTTGCTTAAAGTCTATAAAATTTGAAGTGCTATAACGGTTTCTTACTATGAATGTTAGTAAAAGGAACATCACAGTTTTTAGCACCATAACTAGAGTTAATTACTGTCAAGAATTCATTTGCTTGTTTATTGTATGTAGCATACAATCGCAATCTTTTAAATCTCTTCGTTAAAAGAACGGAAAGTTGTACGCTTGAATTGAACTCAAGTTTATTTGACGCACCTGCCACTAGAAAATGAATTCATAATAATATTCTGAATAGGGTTTAAAGCTATAATAATTTGCTAAGAAGATACTGCGTTTAGCAAATTCATGCAATAAGTTGAGAAGATTTATTCAACGTATCGTTTAGAAAACCAAGAGAGTTGAAACCATTTGTTTAAGGTTAAAACATTTCTAATATTTCGCTTGTATATTGTATACTGTACCATCGACTATTATTGCCGAGATGTGGTGTAAAGAAAAATGTATAATAATATGCAGATCGAATAGAAGACAGTTCACCTGAACTTCAATTACTGAAGAAATCCTTTTCTCAAACTTGTATCCTTTTTTCAATTAAATACAACACCAATATTTAGTAGGATGAAAAAATATGAGCAAGTAAAATCATTGCATTGTTTCTGTAATATAAAAATCTGATTTAAAAAAATTGCCATCATCATAATATCCTATGAGTTGATTCAAATGACCCAGTATTTACAGGAACCAAATAGTCGTCGTATGGCAGATGGTCGCAAACAAGCTTGTAAAAGTATACTCTCACATCAACCAATGTAAATGATAGTCTTTAAATTGCAAAGCAGAAACTGATACCGATGATTAATATACTGAAAAGTCTTTTCAAGAAAAGCAAACAAACATTTCTATTGCAAAGGGGTTAGCTTTTGACTAAACAAGAAAAAGATTTCAGGTTTATTGATACAGCGAGCGATACACCGCACATTGCCATTATAATGACAAAAATGGTAGATAAGATCTTCTTTCCGACAAGTGTTCATTTGCAACATTGCCATTGCAATATTTGCAATGAACTGTAAAAGGGCCTTGTCTATAACATAACCAAACGTTGAGGGAAAATGGTAAGTTATAAAGCATTGCCCCTCGCAGCTTTTAAAATGGATAAATGATATCATCATCAGACCGTTCGCTAATAAAATCAACTTTGATTCAAAAGATCGCAGAAAAAGGCAGTTAACAATATCTGCAAATTATTACTTGAGATGCCATTATCAGATTAATAGATTTTTATCCCTTTTCATCATTACATGCTTGTGACTTTTATGTCCGTTGGTTTTTTGATTATCATACCTACTCGTTTGACCTAGATTGCGAAGTAAAATTGTGTGATGATGTGATGAATGTACAACGCACATCTTTTAGGTAATGCAGAAACCAGAAGCCCACTTTATCTGCATTTTATTCCACTGACAAATCGTTTACAGCTCTCTTTGCCACAGAAAGACGGAAAGGAAGCAGTTCTGCTGGCTACTTGTAGTAACTGCATTCATGTATGTTTAAAGAGGCAACTCTGGGATGCAGACTGCAGATAGGTATATACATACATAAAGTCAGTCACGATGAATCATGCTGATCAAGTGAAAGCATGCATTGGTTTGGCATTGGCACTGACAGAGATAAGGATGTTACATGCCGTATAAACAGGTACATGACTGAGTAAGGTATCGCATTGGGCACAATTCTTATACTTAAGATTTAACCCAGACTTTGCGAACAAACGTTTTTTTTTTATTGATAACCTGTCTGATGATCTTTGATTCTGCTTGTTTTTAATGTTTGTGTGGGTGATAGTGATACATGTCATCAATCAGTGCATTGTCGATGGGCATGCTCAACTGTATGATTTTTTCAGAGCTAACAACCAAAAACAATGAGCCCGTGACATGCATAAACGTAAAGCTTATCAGAAAACACTTGTAAACAAGTAGCATGAATACCTATATGAGCGTGTAAAATGCAGTTTAGGAGACAATGGAAAAGTGAAAGCTGAGACTCGGAAGCTTAAAACTTGAATTTTATGAGACAGGCAACACAAATCTTCCTGTTTTTGCTAGCGCGAAAGACTGGTTGCTTTTGGCTTGCTGACTTTTTTTTAATTTTTGAGAGAACAAGTCGAAAAATTGAACACTGTAAAAACGTGTATCATTTATGTTTGTAGAGTGGTCGCGAAGTTTTTATGGCCCGCAATTAAAAAATAACTTCGTCAATTAAATAATCATTTTTTGTTTTATTTCGTCAAAACTGACTTATAATAGCTAGATAAATAAAGTACTTTATATGTTAAATATTTCCTTTTTTAATAGTTACCACTAATTTTATTTTTATTTTCTCTCTTACCATTAGTATAAAATCAATAAGAAACCCATAATATGGCGAGTTGCAAATTACGCTGCTGTATTTCTCAAAAGTAGCAAAAAATAAAGTAGCAATCATTTCTTCAATCTTGACGATGAATTCAAGTTACATGGCATATTTAACAAAATTCATAATAAACGAGCTAAATTGACAAGTGTATGACAAATCGTTTTTTTACTAAAGTTTCTGCATCACTGAATAAATAAATAAATAAATAAATAATACATAACTAAAAGATTGACCAGAACATTGGATAAGAAGCGATTTAAATACGCACTACTCCTATAAAGTTTTCTATGTAAATAGACTAGAAATTCACAATAACAATAATTATTTATAATGTACAGTATAGTCATATACAGATTGATGTTCAGCCAGCATTATTATTATTATTAGTAATTTACAAATCTTGCCGACTCCAGTGCACACACTGGGTTGATTCGCAGTCATCATCATAAAACTAAAACTAATACCTATCACAAAAATAAACTGCAGCATTTTCAACTTTATTTCAATGCAAAAGGAACAACGGTTATACTGAATTTCGGTTCCATGTGATATAACATTGGCCTATGACCTATACGATCTTGGTTGTCTAGATCGTACTAACTAACGTAGCATTTTTATTATTATTATGCCCGTCAACTTTCATTACAATTAGCCATGAAAAGGTATGAGTAATAGCATACATGCTGACAAATTTAATTCGCATGATTTTTAGACATGTCGTAAACATATAAAAGATTAAAATTTCTAAGAATATAGCATATTATGTGTATGTATTTAGGACCCTAATATGCTAAAAGATTTTGAAAGAACTTCATCGTCATCTCTCCCCGTTGAGATTCTTAGATAATAGTTGTTGTAATCTAGACAAAAGCTAAAAATTAAGTATGATAAAAAGATATTTGTTAAAAGTGTTTACGCCGTTTCAACCACATAATTCATGCTATATATTATAGAGGTAGACGAACTAACTATAAGATGAATCATCTACAAGTCAAGTAATTCAAAAAAATTAACGAAATGTAATTAAAATGCCTACTACATGACACTACAAGGAACTTTAGTTGAACCGAACTGCAAAATAATGCATAGTTTGACCAGAAGGAATAATAATCACTGTAGTTCAAACATGAGATCTACGTATACTGCGCAATAACTGCAAAGGACTAGCAAAACTACTGACTACTGATTGGCTACCACTTTCACTAAACGATTAAGAATAATGTCTCCTTAAGTTTACTGCTTAATAATGGAGTGTTTTTATAATTATTACAGTACATAAGTAAAGGGCTAACTATAACTGACACAGATCATGTAACTTCCTAAAATCTATATTTTTACTCTTTAAGTGTTAATGTTTACAGCAATCTTGTAAATGTGGATCTTGTAGAAATAAATCTCCATAATCTCGAAGACGTTGACAAACCCAAGATATTTGATGATAAATCTGTTTATATTCAGATATACATACTCTGGAAACACCCACGAATATAAACCCCTACAAACATACATGTAAAACTATGTCGTGCTTCATATTATCTTATGTAGCTTGTATGCATGATGTATGTATATTATCCATAATATGAAAACTCCACAGTTTATTGAAAGTCCGTTACCCTTTGGACAATCACATTTCACACTAATACAACACTTTCGATTTGGATCGCAGTTCAAATAATAAATAAATAGTTCTAAACTTTAAGTTTTAAGCTACCTAGGTATAATATGAATGTATTTTGATCCTAAGACTTGCTTTTTTTTCTTTGGCAGACATTGTCAAAAATTGAGTGCAACGCTGTGTCGATTACACACCTTGCAGCGTCATAACACGTGTGTGCTAAAATAATTTTTCATAATTCAGCTTCCCACTTTGTTTGAGTTGTCTTTCGCGTCCATCCTTTGTGAGACCGTTACCACAGATCCTTGCGTTATCACCTGTGTATCTTGGCTCTGTACTGGTTGACTTTGTTGTTGGAGATGGTGGTGATGATGATGATGCGAAAGTCCATTTTCCAAGTGTGAAGGATTAGCGCTAGCAACTTCTGCCATCTACATGAGAATATTATGGAATCAAATTTACATGTCATGACATGGCAAGCGACAAACTCAACTAAGATGAGCATTTTTAATTTTGAAACTACCTACCATGATCACCTTCTCGTTACTGTCTGGCTTTGTGTACTCACAAATTTGGTAGATTTTGTCATTCTGAAATCATACCCAAGAATATTTGTTAGGCATTTGAAACGCTTCTTCCAGTCAGCAGTCAAGATTAGTTCAAGTATTTGGTCTTACGTGCACAACTTGTCCGTTAGCGTTCACTGCTACAAGCTGATTTTGAGTTGGGTCTCCGGTAAGTACGCTTAAGGGTATTGTCGTGACTGGGGCTACTGAATGTTCCCCTTCAGTTCCAGGCTCCACTTTGGGAAGAACCATAGGAGCAACCACCTGAATATATTTTGAAAATAGTCTTAAAGCACTCCATCGACTCCACATTGTATATTCACAGTTTAGTACTGTGTTCATTTAAAATACACTGAAACAGTTAAGCACGAAAATGCAAATTACTGTACTCCAAAGAGAAATAAGCAAAATAAGATCATAATGAAAAAATAATAATAAAATGCAACTAAACACTCACATAAGGATCATCACTGGCACTAGTATTGCTATTAGTACTACTACTGTGACATGGGTAGGGTTCCGATTTGGGTCGAAGTAAAGGATACCTGCTTGCTTTGTGCAAACTTTTTTCGTTCACCTGTGACATCGTATGACGCTTACCATAAGCATGGTTTGTTGGAACTAAAGACTGTTTCTATTTGGCATGTGCAAAATTTTAAGGAGAAATAATAAAAATAAAACGGCAACACAAAATATTATTTTTAAAATTATTTTTTGTGCAAAATAAAATGCTTTCACAAACACAACCAACTACTTGTCGCTTGACTGTGCTAACAGGGATTTAAAATGGAGATATTACTGCACCTGCAATGTTCCATCCGCTCCTTGCTGTGCTTGTATTTGTGAAATGTTGGCGACCACGGTTTGGTACATGTTGTGCGGAACCGGAACTGTGATCATTCCAGACACTGTCACCGGATACGCATGACCATCTTCTCCTGTCAAAATGATTTGTCCTTCTTGTGTTAACGCAGCTTGAGCTACACTATTCAAGTCAACTGTGACTGGCATTTCATTTGTGCCATCATGATGACCAGAAACTTCCGCTAAAGTCTGGACTGCTTGTACTGTTTGTGCTCCATCCGTTGTGTGTTGCAGCTTATAAAAAACATTAATTTGCAAATGGTAAATAAAATTTAAAGATAAATTGATACCGGAGACATAAGCGTAACTTTAGCAGTACTTACAGTGGCTACACCCTGTACTTGCGCTGTGGTACCATCAGGAAGAGTGATAATGGAATTTGTCGGGTCCACTTGAATGATGGATACTGATCCATCCGGATTATTGATCGTCTGTAATACAGTTGGCTGGAATTGGGCAATTTGTCCTCCAACGGCAACTCCGTACTTTAAATCAAATATTCATAAAAGATTAGCATTTTAACGACTTGTTTCACTCTTACTATAAGCACTATTATTGTAAAGACTATTTTCCATTTTACATTGGCAGCAAATTATATTTTACCGGAATTGACTGTGACGGAATAGTCTGATTTTGAGTTGCTGATGGATTGTTGGAAATGGAGTTTGTGGAAGTGATAATGGTAGTTGGTGGGCTAGGTTTTGGCAATTTCACCGGTGGTTTTGTTTCAACCGGTTCTTCTGCATCTGCACTGAATACCTTTAATTGGCGTGAAAAAGAGTTGCACAAACTGGAGCAATAGCAAGAGTTTTAATGGATAGTCTTACCCTCAATTTCCTAAGAAGTCTGGTCTGTTGCCGTTTTCTGATGGAAGGATTTGTTTCAAACTGATGAGGACGCTTGCGTTTTTTGGCTGAAGCAATAGCTGCAGCAGCTGCCATTCCAACAGGTCCTGATAGATGGTAAGAAATAATAATAATGTTAAATCAAGATGTCCGATTTCTTCTCTAAAATCTCCAAGTTGCAATGATAAAAGATCATCAATGAAGCAGGGATATGTTTTCTCAAGCATAATATGGAAAAATCATGAAATTTAGTTAACGCTACCTGCAGCTGCCAGTTGTGCAGTGACTTCATCCTCCATTGTAGCTGACATCAAGTCATGTCCGTCGTCGTACTGCTGTGAGGACCCATCCGACATTCCGTCATCATCATCGTCATCCAATGAATTATGTTCCAAAGTGGCAGCAGCCGGCAGCATTGCCGTACCTTCATCTCCATTCATCGTCACCATTGGAAGAGGTTCAAAAATTACTTGTTTCCCCGTACCGTCCGAGAAAACCGAGTAGCATGTAGCCAGAATGTATCCGGAAGTGGCTTATAAATCAGGAGACAATGTGTCCGCCTGCCCTTATACTCCAAAGATGTTCAATTATTCTACAGCGCGTATCTGCAGTCAATGACCATCCTGAAACCGTTGGTTATCAGTCTGTCTTCTGTAAACAGTAAAGCTTGAAGTATTAGAGCTTCAAACGCTACATCAAATCATCAAATTATATGTGCATTGATTTTAAATATTGCTACTAGTATTCATTCGGTACTGATGCGCATTGACCCGGCGTTAAATAGCTTCTGCCCAAGTGCCAAAGTATTCAATTCATTTAGTACTCTCAGTAACCACGTTTATACTGTTAGCGTTTTATTCTCAGAAAATAAAATTTATTTTTACAGAAATTATAAGTAGTAGGTACAAAGAATATTGTAAATATTGGTGTTATTTGAGTAACAATGTGAAAACATTCACAACCAAAAATACTATATTTGATTATCATATTCAATATTGGTAAAAAAATGATACTTTAATATAAAGTTTTCAAACTAGCAGCTTTAATAAAGGTACTATATGGTTATATTTAAGCAGGACCGCCATAATACAATGATACGTAAATACACTGCGTAATTTTTAAGTACAGTCAAATACCAATCATTTTGGGAATGTGATTTTATGTAGCTAGTGAACTCTATCGCTCCTTAAAAGCCGAACTAGAGCCAGGAACGGGCGGTTTTTGAGGCGCTCGTTGTACTGACGGTTGATGTGGTGGAGGAGCGTTAATGTCAATGGCTTTATACGTTTCTGCAAGTGACAATGCCCCTGCGCCAATATTAGTCCATGTAGCAAACACCATCAGGATAAACCAAGTTTGCCAGGACAGGAAGCACATCAAGTACTTTACAATTTTTAAACCAAAAAGCATATTGGCTGGCAAATACTTTCTTGGCAAATCTAACAAAAATGCAACGGCCAGGCCCAAGTCAACCGCGCTTTCTACCAAGGAGGCACAACTTGTCATAAACCAACCAGACCCAAAGATTCCAAAGAATCCCCTAATAAAGGGCCCGATAAAATACAAGACCACTGACATACCTACGCCAATGGCAAAGGGCTCTAGCTCAAACTCGGTAAATCTTTTGTAGAAAAAGTACAAAGTCGTGGCAAAGTGAACCACAAGATAAAATCTGAAAATGAAGTAATCGTACTTGAATGCATAATACAGTCCTGGTAAAAAGGATAACACCATAAAAAGATATCGGTTTGCAGTTTTCAAATATTTTATCCAGTCCTTGGAAGCGTATGCTTGAATTATTCTGTCAAAGAGAGACGAAGTTGCAAGGTAGGTGAGGGCGCCCAAGATAAAGAAAATGGTGACAATTATGTCTAATACTCCTGTGGTGCCTGGTGGCGAGGCAAACATCAGATAGTACACCATCCATGAAGAGAATAAGAGACATCCTGTCTCCAACGTCCACACGTTTCCAGCTTTATAGTGTTTTTTGTATCTTTTCACAAATTCTTTCCCACCCGGGGATGAAAATAGCTGATCTACAAATGCTTCTGCTGACATTTTGGGTTACTTTGAGTAAGCACGATCAGTGATGTTTGTGTCAGTGTGTGGACTGGACAAACTATGAGGAGAAGACATTAGAAAAATTGAAACAATGGTTTTCTCTAAAGGCACACTTTCAAATCAAGTAGCTTGTATCAAGTGTAAAAAAACTTACAGATTTTTCCGTTTTTCCTATAAAAGTACTTTTATTTCTGCAAAATATGTATTTAACGCATGCAGTCTATGCGTCTACAACAACATTACTGCATAATGTTTGTTTTCAATTCAAAGAGTGTTGCAATTACACTGCAATCGTTGAAAATGAAGTTGCCTAATGTCTTCTATGTATGCCCACTATGCCATGGACCCAACTCCATCTGCTCAGCTCAGAGCTCTCAGGTGTTACTTGTGGGGTGCAAAACAACACCATTACCATTATGGTGCCACCATTCACCATACATGCATTCATATTGCAAATCTAAATGATAACTCACATGAATGTTACACAGGTACTAGATTTGCTTGCAGCGACTCACATGACTCATATGAGTCATCATGATAATATATATGATTGATTAATGTTCATATTATTTTTTAAATGCTTTTTTCATCCCCTCTCATATTTGCACATGAACATTTTAAAGAATGAATTTAACATTACATTTTATGTCTTACGAGAAGGACCTTGCATAACGCGACGCTACGTTATTAACGTCTGCGGCCACATTTTTTGCTACACTAAATATATGTTTGTGCATGTCCACATGCAATTTTAAATATGTAACTTGAAAAATTCTCCATTGCCATCCAAGCACATGTGAAAAAATTCTTGTATGCATTCTCAATTCTAAAAGGTTGTGGGTAGGTACAAGAGATGAGAACGTACACAAAAATAATTTTGCACAAACGTTGCACATTTTTATGAGCAGTAGCTGTTATGTAATTCAGTGAAATTAAAGTGAATTACTGGTTTTGTAGGGGTATCTTGTTTTGCATGCTGCTGCGATATGAACATGAATATTTTCCGCGGTCGGATAAACCTACCTGTTTGGATAATTAGCTCACTTTGAAATAATTAAAAACTTTACAACTTTTACTATCACTGTCACTGATTGCAGGTCACATTCTGAAGTAATAATTAATTTTAGCAGTGGAAGGATACAATAATTAATAATACGTTTTATTCTTCATCAACGGTGACAGCTGTATAGTAATATGAAAGCAGAATATTAGAATACCTTGATTTCATTTATGTTCCATGTTGTCACATCCCGAGAAATCAGAAATCATTTTTAAGTGATCATATTTCTGATGCTGCATATTATATGTATGTATCCCTACACAGTCCACTTATATCAATGTAAACAAAAAGATGTCAAGTGGGAGACATTATTGCTTTCCGTGGACTACGTAATCATTTCTCTAAAAAAATGAGAAAGTTTGCATTTTACGAATGTAAATGCATACATACAATCCGATCCGATTTCCAACGGAGAAACTTCAATAATCCGAACATGATGAATTGGTATATTTATAAGGTCATTTGAGATGATATATCAATGTCATGCAATAATAACCATTAGATGCATAATAATCTAATAGATCATACTATTCCCACTATTAATTGTTGTTGTGATGTATTCGTATTAGCGATACCTTTGGTGCATATTTCAAGGTACATGTATGGATGGACTACTGGGTTACATTTCATGTAACATGTGAACTGTACCTTTTTACGTATAAAATTCCAATGCCAAAAAATAAAGTAATATTATCGCATGCATGTATATAGTAAAAGATGCAATAATGTACTTGTACCTATACAAGTTACTACTTTATATCAAGCTATTTTCTACCTTGCTCCCTTTTGTATACCTTTCTTGTTTCGTTTACATCTTTTTCCTCCAAAAACACTCGACTCCGACTTCGGAAGCCGACCACACGTCAGAAAAATCAATACACCCGAAACCCCACCAGAATAATCCGAAGAAAGGGAATTTTCTCTTGTATCCACCTCAAATTTTTTTTATACAAAATTGAAATTTCCCCACTTGCACTGGCTCTAACCCTCACACTGTAGTATGCTACCTTAGTCAATCCCTGGGTCAAAGGTTATCTCCAAGGGCATGCTTAACTTTATGAAACTACTTATCCAACTATGCAAACATGCCATGATGAAGAGTTGAAGATTAACTTGAACAGAGATTGAAGCAAGTGTTCAGATGAGGAATGTTCCACTGAAGACAAACACACGCCCAAGCTAATGATGCTAAACCCACTTTCACTGGCTATCACTCCACTAAATATCTCGTGTTAAATTTAATTTTCTATTTGCGAATTGTAAAGAACAAGTGAAAGCAGCCGGTACAGAGTAAAATATGTGAAATTTTCATGGGCAGAAGCATTTCGCACTTGGCTCATACTCATGCGTACCAGTACGCACCTGCGTGCGATTTTGACCAAAAAATTGACAAACTCCTTACCTGTTTGCGTCCCAAAACACTGTCAACAAAGCACCTGACACAAAAGCCGGTATGCCTTTTGCTTTCACACTTGTGTCAAAGGTTATGTCCTCCAGAACGGATTTAAATTCAGTTAATAGCAATGAAAAATGGAATGAGACAACTCTGTATCTATTCCCTTCGTAGATTCACCTCCAAATCTATCCTGCCATTTCCCCATTACCGACGTATTTCATTTCCCAGTGTATGGAACAGAGCTGGGTTCCCAGTCCCACAGTATCTTTCTTCTTCTTTTTTTATTCTTCATCTCCTCCATGTATACCGTCCATTCCAACAACTCCATATAAAATATATTAGCTAAAAAACTCCAATGTCTGTATACCTACACTTGATACATGCAACATCAAATAATATATATCTCTCTTCGCGTCTCAGTCGCTCTCTCGTTTTGTCCCCTATTGTTCCTTCTTCCGAGCGTTTAGTAAATACATAAAGAGGAAGAGGAACAAGGTTCACCAGTTTCTTATGTTCATGTGTTTTCAGAGAAAAGTATCCATGATCTCTGTAACTTTTAAAAGCTCAAGGATTGTGTGAAAAGGGTACAGCTACTACATACAGCCCCGTATTTGCTTCCCTGTCCTAAAGTACACATGAAGGAGCTAGAGAGGAAACACAGAGCTTACATCATCGTATTATTATACAGCTTTTGCTTCTCTCAAAAAATTAATGCAATACGGATCAATAATTTCCTCTCATACATTTTTAGGGTAAACAGAAAACTGTGAAAATGAACGTCTCTTGTTGTTGCATGTGTACTAACTGCACTGCACTACACTTGCATGGATAAAAGGCATTGCAAAGTGCATGCATATATTAAAAAGACTCGTAGTTTTGTATATTCTTCAAGGAATATTATAATGAATTTGCTATTGGATCATATTATTGAATGATACGCTATGCAATATCATGAAAAGCTGTGACGTAATTAATGCAGTATGTAAGTGTCATCATGTTCAAGTGTAAATTTACCTTAGTCTCCTTACGTCTGCAGCGGACATTAAAAAAGAGAAACTTGAGAAATTTGCTATAATTTTGTGTAATGCAGCAGCATTTAACTGTTGCCGTAAAAGTTTTCATGAAAATAATTAAGCCGCTTAAATGTATTAATCACATTACATACAAGTACTTAAGAGCATATCGGGCAGCTTTAAAATAATTTTAGGTAAGCATTTAAAAAAAATTTAACACAAATTTAAATGTGGCCTTTTAACTTTTAAGGTGATATTAAAATGCAAATAATTACATGACACTGATGAATTGTCTGCGATAAATCATGAAAGTCGTTGTGTTGTGTATAGTGCATAGTGCATAGACCGTTCTATTCATGCTTCAAATCGGTATTTCAACATTCTCATCATCTCACTCTCACTTACTCAGCAACTGACTCCACTAGATCTACTACATCAAATCATCGCCATTGACAGTGTATAATATCTGTCCATCTTGTGTTGTACTTACTGTTCATTCATGATGGTGATAGTGATGGTATATAAGTTGGCAAAACTGAATACTTACCCATGTAACGATGCAATGAAATAAACAGCAGTGGATTACCATGTTGTTGTGATGTCTTCTTGAAGCAGCTATACTGTAGATGGAGAAAGCACATGTCTCGCAAAATCAGTTGATGTTTTTCTTTGTGAAACAAGTTTAACCGATGAAATCGAAATGTGGTTTATTACTTAAATTCAATTTATCTCTGTAGTGCTACTGCAGCAGTTTTGGAACTGTTAGTATTATTTGAAATATTACTAAATACAATGGAAGTTTAGCTTTTTGTGTTGATATCCTTGTGCATTGCAAAGTTGCAGGTGTATGTGCAAAAGTTCCGGCGGGCACATCTAATGGAAAGTTTTATATTTCGGAACCTGAAATAGATTTGAAGGGACTACCAAAAGTAAATAAATACAAAGGGACGGACAATAAAATGTAAGTCAAGTAGTAGTGCTTGAGCAAGTACGTGTTCTCTTAACTAGATAGTAGCACTGTGTGCATAACTGGTGGTAGCGACTCGCTACTAGCGAGCGCCGGGGTAGCACTAATAATGCAAACTTTAAGAATATTTACTTACATAATATCATGCATGTCATGTAGCTCATCTTAGGAAAAAGTTTGTCAACAAAAACGTTTTCTCTTGTGCAAAATTCCATGCATCCAGAAAATTTGCTCATGTTTGAACTGTATATGTACTTGTTTATGGTTATGAGCTACTACTGCATACTATGCGAATAATAATGATAATTGGCAGTTTATGATATTTTATTCGTTCGTCATTATTAGCTTTTATTTATATATCATGCATCTGTATAAAAATTACGGTTGATTTTCATAACATTAATTTACTTAATGACATAGACGATAGCTCGGTGTATTTACAGTAAATTAAATTATCAATCATCATGAGTAACTATTTCTATTATACTGAAATCTAAAATACTTTTACTCTAATTAAATATAAAAAAGGTTATTAAAAACCGATCACTCTAGTCTTGAATAACTCAGATTGAGTACTATTATGCCCACAATTGGACATATCTGAGAAACTATTGTAGCAGTTGTTTGAAAAGAATGGAAATATTTAAGAGATCAACAGTTAATTTGTAAATCTTAAACATTTTTATGATGTTCTTCATTACAATTAGGCTCACAAGTTGTTATATTGTTGATTTTTTAAATATTTTCATGTTAAAGCATATTTCATTATGCTGTGTCCAACCAAAAAATTAAGACAAAAGCTTTCCGACCACTCATGTATGTATGTCGGTGCATTAGCAATGTTTTAATACTTTTGTGTGCATGATAATAGTAATCATCATGACTATCATGAGATGCAAAATACAACGAATGACTATATAAAATGTCCAGTGTAATCGGTACAAGTAGGACGAAGTGTAAGCAGTCACTTGGCCATCATTCTACAAGTTCTTTGTAAAAAAGCTCGTTCGGTCCCACCCAGGGCTGTGGTATATTCCTTTCATTTTTTGTCCACACGCGAAACGAATGCTCCACCTCGATCTTTAGTTAGCGAACGAATATCGCTAAATAAAATTGAAATAAAAATCGTCATGTGCAAAATGTTCATTATTATTATAGTTTCATCAGATCATTTCATATTATCAAGATGTTTAAGTACGTACCTCTTTGGCATCGTCTACCGTACCACCCTTCGTGGCACTCACATTTATTAGGGGCAACGCATTCCCCATGACGGCATGGTAGTGAGCACGTGTGGCGTTGCGACAAAGTCCGATTCGATTGACCAACTTCACAGTGATCTCCACTAAAGCCCGGCTGGCATCGACAAAGATTCACCCCCTTACACCTTCCCCCATTCAGACAGGGTATCATACATTTACCTATTAATGAATAAATAGACATTATTAGTTATATTTTGAACTTTGGTATTTTTTAGAAGGAATCAATAAATTGTCATTTATTGGAGATTTTGCTTACTGTATTCGCATCTCAGCCCGTAATAACCACTTGTACAATCACAGGTGTCCTTTTGAATGCACTTTCCCCCGTTTAGGCACTTTTCATTGCAAATTCCTGTAAATAGTAGTAAATCAACAAAATCAATAAAATGTTATTTAATTTTTTTTAGTCTGCTATTTTAGCCACCAAAAAGATGTCATCTAGTATGTGTCTGTCATGTCAAGGCTCTCGAGTAACGCTGTTGAAGCATTGTAGCGAACGAAACTTGGTCGTTACTGGATTGTATTCGCATCAAGTACGCAACTACACTAATTTAAAGGATGAAAAGCTGAAACAAATTAGGGATAGAATTATCCGCGTAGACCATGCAGGCGAATACGGTGCCAATCGAATTTATGCAGGACAAATGGCTGTTTTAGGTAAACCAAAACATATAACGAACAAAATACATGAATGCTATATAGTCTGAAGAAATTTAAAAAGTATAGTATTTCGCAGGAAAAACTAAATCCGGTCCTCTGATTCAGCACATGTGGGATCAAGAGAAAGAGCATTTAAAAATATTCGAGAAATTAATGCCCAAATACAAATCCCGACCAACTGTGCTATTGCCCTTTTGGAATGTTGCTGGATTTGCACTTGGCGCAGGTAAATACAGCTAAAGAAAAATGCAAAAACTACAACAGTGATTTGTGTAGTGGAAATCCTGCTAACGCAGACTAACATAATTTGCTGACTATATTTTTACGTGTAATTTTTTTTCAGGAACTGCACTTCTTGGAGAACGTGCTGCAATGGCTTGCACAGTAGCAGTTGAGTCAGCAATCACAGAGCATTACAACAATCAAATTAGAGAGCTTATGAGTTCTAGTCCTGACATGTCAGAAAATAAAGAGCTCTTGGAATACATACAAAAATGCCGAGATGAAGAGCAAGAACATCACGACACTGGTTTGGAACAAGAAGCTGAGAAAGCACCTGCCTACAACTTGATTACGAATGCGATAAAAGGAGGTTGTAAAATTGCAATTTGGTTGTCAGAAAGAGTTTAGGAAAATTATGTTTAAAAGTCTATTTTGCAAATAAATGTCATTCCTTTCTTACTTGTAGTAATACCTAGTGAGTCATTGGTATGAATATCATAGTAAAATTAAACTATTTGATGAGTTGCAAATAAGCATGAACTTACCGCCTTCACAATGAAGCCCATTGAATCCCGGTTGACAGGTACAAACTCCGGGTGCTGTACAAACACCACCGTTCATACATTGTGGGTAACATAATGCTGTCTGGCAATCTGACCCCATGTATCCTTCAGGACATATACAAACCCGGTCTTTGTTGCAGTATCCTCCATTGGCGCACTTTTTGTCGCACTCGGGATCCGGTCCCCGGACTGAGCACTCTTTTCTCAATCTTAATCTCATAGGGGTTCCTGACAATGGCTTGCTCCTCCTAGTTTCTATTAAAAGTCCTACACTAAACGCTGCTATTCCGCTTGACTTCCCAGAGCAAGGAAGTAGCACGCTAAATACTGTCAAATTAAAAAAAAATCAGAAAGTAAACATGCGTTATCAAGTCGTTACATGAAAATTGTCATCATATTTTCAATAAAAAATAAAAATACCTTTAGGTCTGCGAGGAATTTTCCCTTTTCTGTCGATTGATACGACGGGAGGGAGTAACACTTCTTCATTAAAGGACTGCAGGCGATCAAAGTTATAAAAATACTTTTTCTCTCCAGCTCGCCACGTAAAATTGACCATACCCACCTGTACGAGGTAACGAATTATGTTTTTTAAATTCATTAAAAATGTATTTTGAACAACTTTATGCATTGATGTGGTATAAGTAACTCTTTATATTGTTGTTTAAAAGTACCTCTGCAGGTATCACTGGTAAATGATTTTCAAAATTTGGTTCCAATAAATAGGGTTGAACCAAACCATGCTCTATAATTGGAATGGTCATTGAAAAGCCTAAAATAAATGAAAATTATGTATTTAAAGAAATTTGCACACAAAAAAATGTCTATGGACAATTTGCAAGTACACTTACCACTAAATAATCTAACTTGTTTCTCGTCTATCCACATGGCCAACTCACTATGCCTGTGCCTCCTCGGCCTTCCGTCTTTTCCATTACTGTTTTTGCCATTATTACCATGTGCCCTCCCCTTCCCTCCTCGTCTTGCCACTCCCCCCGACTCAACTATAGTAACATTTTCCCCTCTGTCGTTTTGAATATTTGACTGCCCGTTTCCATCGGAAAGGGCCATCGCAAACACAAGTAGTGTTGCCGTGATTAGCATGATGCGAAAAAAGAAAGATTGTAAAAAAAAGAGGTCCATGTTTCACAACAACACTAGCACGATATAGTATGTACATATTTTAACACTATACTAAGCCCATTAATAAAATGACTTTCCAAATTTTTGCTGAGAACATACTTGAATAAATAACACTAATTTGCATTTTAAAATAAGTAAACTCAAACTTTCCATTATTTTATCACTTCACAATTTATTTTTCATGGTGAGCAATTTTCTAGAAAAGTAGAGAAAGGTTTCATAACCTATTTTCATTTTGACGGCGACTGTGTGCACAAAAATTCAAGAGGAATCACTGTGCAAGTTTTTTTCAAGTATATTAAGGAGTCAACTGGACTGGACAATCATTATTCGTACACTGCAATTCAATTTTACATTAACTTTGCTGGCTCACCTCATTCCACAATGCAGTGTAATGGAGATTGTCTCTTTCATTTTTCCACATTTTTTTCCACTTATTATTTCACAAAAACAAGAAACTGATTTTTATACAGGCGTTTTCACGAATTCACTGGAAAAATGACATTCCTTGCATTTTTTTTTATTTCAGTTCTCACTTGTCAGTTTTTTTTCAGACTGATGACGGTCATGTTCTTTGGGTGAAGCCGAGATTGTCATCGTAAAACCCCAAAGAGTGAGAATGAAAAAAAATAGTACATGTGTGTTTGATAGAGAGCTAGAGAGAGAAACAGAAGCTACTAGTTGTAGTAATGATGATAGCTGCGCATCAGAGTAGTAGTTGCAGTCTTATAAGCTGAGCGTGTCGATTCCTTTGTTCATCCCGATTTTAGATGCGAAAATGTGGTCAATTTTTTAATGAAGTAAATTTTATTGACATTCTACAACAGTTGTCAATTATAACTCGTATTGTGTGGTCATATATTGTGTTTCTTTATCAGGGATGCATCAACACATTGTTCTACAATATTACACAGTGCAGTAGAAACTCCAGTTCAGTAGTGCAATGTCAACTTCCATGAAAAAAAAAATATTATGCAGATGAAAATGCGGCTGTATTTCTTTGATGCGATTCAAACGGGGAATACATACATATGTCGTATTTTCTTTAGTCGTCTTTCACATCACAGCAGGTTGAAATTTTTTATTCGATTTCATGGTAAGCACACATGTCAAAAAGCAACTACTGAAAGTTTTTTTTCAGTATATAGGCAATAAATATGTCTATCTTATCAAGGTCCATGAATGAATTAAAAAGTCATCAAGAAGATGCACTTTTGTGTTTACCACGAATCACTATCAACTTTCCATTTTTAAGTTTATTACTTTGTTATGCGAATTCCCGAGTAAGTACAGTTGTCTATCAATGCTTTTTTTTTTATTTGACAATCAACATGAATAAGCACTCATATTATAGTAATGCCTTGTTCCAGTTCTTTTATTTTCGTGGTCCACAAAAAAATGTGCTCATGTAAACTTTTATCACTATCACAAAACCATTTAGTTTTCTTTGCGAACGAAGATTTCTGGAAATTATCTTATCACACGTACCTAATCAAGTACAAAATTTGTGTTTTTTTCTCTCTTTTTTTTGTCACGAAATTATTGTATTTGCACTATTAAGGCTTCGTCATGAAAGGAGAATAAATGAAAATAATTCTCTTGATATGAGAATGACACACACTTTTATTTTAAGTCACAAAAAGTTATCTGTACTAATTCACAAATAATACCATTACTTGGCCGGCTACTTAGCAAAGATTACTTTTCTCACTATTTCTTTCTATCGTCCACTGTCAGAATGCCTGAATTATACAAGGTGTTACCAGCTTGATGTACAACGCGACAATGACTTGTGCTTTGCCTTTACTTAGACCTTATACTCACGTATCTTCACTCAGCACACGACATCTCGACATGCTTACTCCCTATAAGGCATATTTACCCTTTCTTCAGGAGCTTCTCACCTCATGCTCCTTCCCTTCTGCCGTATATAAACACAACAAGGTCCTAATGTTTTGGTATAAAATGATGGTTGGCTTGAATAATTTAGCGTGGTGCTATTTTTTGAATGCTATCCTGTTCGGAGTGAATAAAAACTAACAAAAGGCCTTTGCCGTCTACTGGGCAAAGGCTGGAAGCCGTCTGACTTCAGATTTCTTTGTATAACTTGTACAAATAAGGAAAGTTTAAGCGATATTTTTTTTTGTCTTGACTTACGCTCGCTCGTTTTAAGCAAATGTAATGTACTTAGCACTCCATATAATATCCTTCAACTTCACAAGAGAAAAAACTCTTTCATTGTAAAAAAAATAAGTATATTGGAAAAGAGGAACAAGAAGAAGCAGTAGTAATAGTAGTAGTAGCAGTAGTACCCCATCGGTTTGTTGTGTAGGATGTAATAATATAATATACATTGTATTATTATTAAACATGCATTAAGCAAGTCAGTCAGTCAGTATCTCTTGTTGTTTTTCTGAGGGCTTTTTATTAGTGATGCAGTCTCTTGGAAAGCAGTAAAGTGGTCTGTTGCTCATCTATTATTGTAGTTGTAGTAGTATTTTTTAAGTAACTGCCACCACATTACATGTTCCTACTACCATTACTACTCACACATTGTAGCAGCAAGTAGGTATATATAATATAGTCGTAGTCGTAAGTAGTAGTAATAACAATATGTGTTCAAAAGTGAAGAAATAAAATTTGAACATTGTATGATGATGATACACAATAATAGTAATAATCATAATATAAGTTGCAACAAAAAGGACGAAAAACGAGGCGACTGCCGATGGATGACTGCTGCCACTTCATTTTTCTTATCCTCAATCCTCTTTTCCATCATTCATCCATTCTTCTTCTTCTTCTTTTTTTTCTAAACACTTTTATTATTATTTTGCTCTAGTATTACCAAAGGAGGAGTAGTAGCCTTTTGTTATTATGAGCCCAAGAGAGAAGAAGAAGCAGTAGGAGCAATAGAGAAAGATAATCCACAATGCTTTCGTTTAAATGCGCTTTCATAATAGGTTAAAGCTGAGTTGAAACCTGTATTTCTGCTACCGATCTGACTACTGGCTTTTTGTCCTCCTGCCAAGTGCCAAGTCGCTATCTTGAATGCATAATAATGATAATATTATTGGGTATATTTATCGTGGACACTTTATCCACACAATTGCTACTACTACTACTACTATTATATCATAACACTGGATAGATAAATAGGTGGATGTTTGTTGGTGGATTGGATGGGATAATAATTTGTCTTCTTAAAAGCATGAAATGGTAATAAGAAGCAGTATTAAAAACAAGTGATGCCAGTGTGATAGTAGAAAAGTCGTATTTAACAAAGTAGTTACACTGTTGTGCAGTTTTCATACTTAATATGGAGTGGCATGATGGCATGTAATTCCTTAATATTGCTGACTACTGACCATCTATCTCTTAACAAATCTCTTTTTTTTTTGTTGCTGTTGATCATTCCTATTATCATGATATCCATCTTTGTGTTTTTACACAGGTAGCAATAATAATAATATGAGATATATAAACAAAAAATTACTCTATTCGACGAATCAAAGTAAAATCAAGTGGTAGTAGTAGCAGCACTACTACCAGCAGTAATGAGGAGATTCGGGTGAAAAAAAACATAAATTTTAAATACAGGGCAATTAAGAAATCGTTAAGTGATTGATTGGAGAATCACACTCTTAAAGATATGTTGCTACAAAAAAGTACCCTATAAAATGTAGTTTAGCAATAGTGGAAATTATTATTCGCGTACGTTTTTTGGTTGAAGTAGCATCATAGAATAATAATGACTTGATGATGAAAACTGAAGATGACTGACACGCAAAGTTGTGCACAACACAAAATCATCAACAAAACGAGCACGTTCAGTTCGTATGTGTACAAACTTGCAAGGTACCAAAGAGACTACATCCACCAAGCATAAATTAACCGGTCTCTCTGTCAATTTTGACTGTTGAACACACGACAAAGTCCAGGGGACTGTCTCATTCTCATCATCAATGTCCAGTAGATTATTGTGCTTAACACTATGTACAACGTGTTAAACGACCGTAACCAATACATAATATGGTGATGCATATTATGTCCCTTGTCGTACGAGAAGCTTGTTGCATTGTCATTCATCGTAGTTCATATACATTGCAATCACAATATTCTCAAAATCTGAAATAATATAGATATTGATGGTGGAAAAGGAATTTGACAAGATTTTCATTGAAAATCCCAAGAATAATGAGAAGAGGCCAGAGATAAGGTAGCTATAAACCTTCTAATGCACTTTAGGTAAGGGCCTTAACCATTGACCAAAACGAATTGGTTTTTCCATAATACAATACGTCAAAAGAAAATCATTCGAATACTTATACTATAATCCCGTATAATTTACTGCTGCTTTTGTACACTCCTAACAAAACTAAGCTAGTCATAAAACAAGGTTGTACAAAGCAACCTTTCTGTCACTACCACTCTTGTTTTTCAGTTCCCTTACACCTTAAGACCTTTTCATACATTATTAAATTGTTTTCAGAATTAACTTACTTAACTGCACTTCTCCCATTCTAAAATTAAGGATTCTGCAGCCAGGCAAGCTGTCACTCTCAGTTCACCCATACATCAAAACTTTTTGGAGCATTTTACGTGATTTGTCGGTACGATTCGTCCCTTGATTGGTAACACTTTTCAGCACTCGAAGTAACACCTGGTTTTAGGGACCCCAGATACATTGTACTACATATAGCCATACGCTTATTACAGACTTTGCTGTATGAATATGAGTTTCAATTATTATGTTATCACTACTACAACACCTCTTTTCTCTATTCCTTATCACTCAAGTTTTCTCTCTGGTTATTTTGTAGTTTGTTTCATTTTCATTCTATACATGTGCACGTAAGCTAGAAGGTGTTGTACTTTTAGTTTACAATGAACAATGTTAGGTGACATGTTAACCTTTCTGTTTCAGGAAATGAAACCTAATTTCCGTCTTGACATAATCAAAACAAACCTTTCAAAAGCTTTCATTTCCATTATCTTTCTCTCTCTTCATCATTACGTATTTGCGGCCTTGTTACTTTACCTTCAATCTAGACTTCTCAGATCACTCTTAAGATTTTAATTTTTCCTCGCAAAAGGCACATTTTGTGACTTGAATGTTCTTTTTGTATTCAACAATTCAATTAGAAAGAATTCTAATAATAATTTTCTATCGTTGTGTTTGGTTGGGTGGATTAAAGGACTAGCGAGACTAAATTCATTAATGTGTTTAGCATTTATTAGGAAAAATTGAACCTGATACAATCGAGACTTGCAATGTGAAGGGAGAAAAGGTCACCTGCAAAGAATCAGCTTATAAGCAGTCCCAAAAGGATAAAGACCAAACAGCCAAATAAATGAAAAATTTATCCGTTTATAAACAAGTAATATACGTACGGGAAAACCTCTAAATTTGACATTTGTGTGCGCAGGTAAGCTCACCAAAACAAAATATCAGAATTTTTTATTTTAAGCAAGAAAAAGCCCTTAAGACAAAAACTACAAGAAATATACTGCAGCCGCTGCAAACTGGGCAACATTTTCAAGTGAGAGAAACGATGAACAAAAAGGTATCAGGTAATAGAAGAACAAAGTTAAGTTGTTATACAGAGAAATACAAAATACGAATTTATTTGTTAGGAATAAAGTAAGAAAAGTGTCTGCAGCTTAATATAACCATTTTTTTGTGGTAACAGGAAAATAAAAGAGTTTTGAGGAAAACGGTTATTTTACCAAGTTATTTCGGAAAAGAATCTCAAATTCATCTGATCATTCTGTTACTGTATGTACTACGTCACGTAGTATACATGTATATAATGAAGTGCTATAATATTATTTCTGTAAATACCAAAAAGTATATTCCTCTAAACAATTGCAATCACCATTAAATTTACAACTTTGCTTTGTACGTTGTTGTATTCTACTGTGTACGCATGTCGCACAAATACACAATGCCCCAGGAGTCCTTTCTTCAGAAAAACGAACAAAAATATACAACATAACATGAGCTCTCTGTTAAGCTTTTGTTCAGAAAAGTTTTCCTTTCCTCTTGCCATGATCCACTCCTCTTCTACGTTATTATTATTATTACTTGTGTGAAGTATCCATGTATCACTTATTTCCTCTGATGCACCTGTACCCTTTTTTCCAGTAAATACACACCTATTTTACAACACAATAACAAATAATAGTATCATCTATATCATCATTCTTCTTCTGAGCTGTGTGTAAACGCACGATAATGAATTTCTTGAAAGGATCAAATGAACCACAAAAGGGAAATGTTGACAGGCCAAAAGGATAAGTTGAAGAATAGCCGCAGATAAGACGAGACAAATAAGATGAACCTCATTATATCCGTATTTTCATGCATTATATAATATAATAATATTATAGATATCCATTCCATATGCTTGATTCTTTTAAAATGGTTACTACATATTATTTTTGTTAAAAAGTGTGTGCTTCTGCTAACATGCTGGAAAAGAGATGATAAAGATATCGAGCTGTCAATAATTTCACTTTGTTAACAAGGCACTACACATGCATCAATGCACCTTTCTTCATTTGTTCCCTTTTTCTATGTGATTGCGGAGATAAAAGAATAATAATAAATAAATAAAATGCTCCTCTGTTCTTTCGACAGACAAGCAAAGATTTTTTTACCTCAGCTTTTGTTATGTTTGTTATTAGCAGACGTAATAATAATAGTCAGTCACACCGTCTTATAATATGATATAGAGTAATAATAGCCCTAAAGCGTTTTCAAATTACTCAATATCTTCATCCTCTCATCTCTTTACGCAGGTATATTATACGTATATTGTAAGTCGTTTTCAAGGGCATAAAAAAATTCTCCAAAACAAATAAAAAAAAGAATGAAGGAAAACTGTCTATTTGATTTGTTCTTTGATTCTCATCTCACCAAGGCTGATTGAAATACTTGGTGTTTGTTGCACACAAAAAAATGCACGTGATAATGTAATATATTTTTCATTATCCATCCAACATTTCAGTTCAAGTGTTAGGAAAATAAATGTGTGCATTTAAACAAAAAACAAAATGCTGCTCTTCTGACTTATTATAAAGCTGTTTGAACTTCATTATTAGTTTGTAGACTAGATACAACCATATAATAATATACTTACTTTTTTGTATTGTGTATATAGACGAGAGACGCATGTGGGACGACGAAAAAAACGAAAGAAATCTGATGAATAGATAATAATGATGAAGTATCTATAACCATCCATTTAGGTGAAAAGTCGATTTTGATGGTGCTAGTTGATTAGGATGAGACTTTTGACAGTCCAGCAAAGTTTTATCTAATTTTCCTCCAGTTCATTCATTTTATCTTTTTAGAAGCAAACCACATTTACCTAAATATCCTACCTGTCTGTAGAAGAAATGCATTTCATTTCTTTTTTTTTCTAGGATAAACTTATGCATTTTATAACATTTTTCATTCGATTTATCATGCCAAAAAATATCAGTTTATGATATACAGTGAAGGAGTGCACTATACTACTCCATTCTCCATAATTATCGGAGTCGGGAGTCGGGACTGTTCCATCCAGCATTACAATCAAGCATCATCTTCTTCTCATCAGCAGCAGCAGCAACAGCGTGAGAACAGGAATCAGATAAGACAATAAGCGCACGATGCGTATATAATAAACGAATGATACTGATTAGCGTTTAAAGAACTATGGGACGAGGACGATGATGATGAGAAGTGAGTGACAAGTGATATGTTACAAATGATATTTTCTTGATTCTGTTATTGGAAGTGTACATTTTATTATTTCACATTGACAGTTATCAAGATGATGATGATGATTTGTTAAAGTAAAAAAGGAGTCGTGGTGCGCTGGGTGGATTCGTTTAGACTTCAAAAAGACATTATTGATGTGTACAACATAACATAATATCTTACGATTATTGTTCCTGTAAGTATTATGGATTATGTAGGCACATGTGATGAGATCAAGAGGCGATAAGCGATCTCCTTTCAATTTTACCTTTTTGAGTGAACACTGTAGTATTATGTATACAGGATGTATAGGTACGTGCATACAAGCGCGCTATAAGCATTCAAGATGATAATTATACTTGACACTTAACACCGAGCCACTTGTTGATTTTATGTATTCTCCATAATATCCTGTCTTGTTGAAGATTGAATAAATGTTCTGGTATTGTGTAAAACTTGTACAGGTTGTCACGAGGAGGAGAGAATGTTGAAGTTACAAACTCATTCTTCTTGTTTCTCCATCCGTTCAGTGGAAAATTGATTGATGGATCTGAAATTTAAACCTTGTTTATTCTTTTCATACTTTGAGTAGCTTTTTTTGACGGTTTTCATACAATATTTTAAAAGTGTTGCAACAATTATAATGAAAAAGTATTGAGATTTT
>JAHZMZ010002553.1:0-13220 GCA_027743805.1 Lepidocyrtoides sp. E14 | reverse complement strand
AATTGCAAATAACCGGCATTGCTATGAAACGTTACCCTAAATTGTCATTTATTATATAAACAATGCAGGATGCTCAGTGTGGTTTCTCTTCACGTGTTTATAATTGCTGTATTGGGAATAATTATCAAAAGCAAGTATAGACAACTTTAATGGGTTTGATTGAGATTGTTTCTCCATTTGTTCCGAGTACATATTTTACTTTATATTAGATTTAAGAGTGTCTTATTTATAAAATTAATACTTGTCGAATAATTTTTTACTTCACATTTTGATTTTTCCATAAATCTTGACTATTTGCTGGAAAATCTTAATAAAACCCTGTAAAATATCTTAAAACGTTTTGAGAACTATAGATTGAATTGCTTTAAAACTTTCTATCTGACTACTTTTCTAAATTGTGTTTAATCGGGTGACCACCAAAATCAACTTGAACGTGGTTATTGTAAGAAAATATACACAACCACAAATCACACCATTATTGCTGTGAAAAATTATGTATGATTTAATTTTACTATGACAAAAACATTTCCAAATACGCATTATTTCCAGGCACAACAGTGTCTGTAGTATCTGTGAGTATTTTGATTAGTATGCTAGCACAGTGCATGAAAAAATAATTAAAATGTTTCTTACTTTGTCTATGAGTTTTGCGCTGATATTTCTCCTGTTTTCTACGATTCATGGTTTGATCAACGGAACTCTTGACTTTGAGTTTGACCGGAATTTCTTTGGAGTGTACTTCACTCCATTTGTAATGAACGTGGACGATAATGGTAACATTCCTCCGTTTGAGCTGTACACAGCAAAAAACATAAAAACCATGCTGACTGTAGTTTCAGGGAAGTTTGCAAACGTAATTGTGGAAGACGAGTTTGTGCACTACGGTATGAAAATTTGTTTACAGTTAAGTAATAATTATATAATAATTAATTACCTAAAATCTCAACTGTAGCTCTTAAAACTGGTCATTCTGCACAGGTCGATATATTCCAAACAACACCTACAATTTTGGTAGTTACGCAAGTGTTTACTCTGGGGAAGCCGCGGCCGAAATAAATCGTAAAAATGGCAACAAATCTCTATCCTTACTATACTCCATATACGAATATGAGTCGAGCCAAAAGACTGAAATGGAAATTTCAGTTGCATTTGAAGCTGCTGAAAAAGCAAACAAAATATTTCCTGGTACTGTCAAAGGCATAATCTTTGGCAAACCTAGAAATTTATTAAGGATGCATCAAACTTTGAAACACTTAAAATTTTACAAGGAAAGGGCGACTCAGCTTGGCGTAAAACTAGGTGCAAAACAAAACTGCTTCGTACATATTCGGGAAGAAAATAGTACCCTGGAGAACCTCCAACGCCAAATTGTCGTGGAATCAGAAATAATTATTTGTGATGTAGATCCTTTCAAAAGCGCAAAGGAAATCAGTGCCGTTGCAGCTTTTGAAACCATTTCAAAAGACTTGCTAGCATTTAGAGGAATCATTAATGAAATTAATGCGAAAACAGAAGTAATAGGGGTAGCAGAATGGTCCAGCTCTGGCTCTGAAAGCTGGGAGACTGTTGAAAATCTAAAGAGCTTTTGGGAAGCTGCTAGCACATGGGCTAATAAATACAAGTACCCAATGTACCTTTGGGAAGCTTTTGATCAGCCTTTTCGAAAAGCTTCTCCAAAAAAAGGTTGGTGGAGGTTAACGGATAATTCCAAAATCAATTTGATGGAAGCGTACGTGGAGAAATTTACAGGTAAAGTCATCATGAGTATTTTAATTCAATGTAATATTTTTGTGCATGTAGCCATGACAGTTAAAAAAATTCTGCCATCATGTAATTTTTTTTCAATAGAGGTTAACTCATCATTGGTTTATTCAAACGGAACCTCAATGTTTGATGCCAGAGCAGAAGGTAGGGTACTTGTCAAAGCCTTAAAGTCAAAGTGATAAAAAATTAATGAAGCTAGTTTTAAACTTAATTGCTAATTTATTTTTTTTACTGAGTAAATAATAATTATTGCGGTATAATGATAGAAGAAAAAGCCACAAAGGATAATGAGGATCAATCGGTTACAGTCAACCACATGGATTATAGCCGCTACTGTAGTTACAGTTACTATTGGTGCTGTCATTTTGGCTGGAATTGGTCTTGTGTGGTTTCGAGCGAAAAAGTCGACAGTTCTAAGCCCTGATCAGGTTCGAGAATTCCTTCTTGGTGCATCGCATAAAATTGCTGAGGCAGACGACCCACAAGAAAATGCAATAAATGCTCCGTATGATAGCACACTGGAAATTCCAAAGGATAAATTAAAGCTAGGTAGGAAATTATTGAGGTCACTATCTTTTAGAAATTCATTTGAAAGAAAATTATGCCAAAAAAAAATTGGAAACCATAAATTTGCATATGAATTTTCCAGACAATAATCACGTACTTGGCACGGGTCAATTTGGATATGTTTTAAAGGCTCTGGTTGAATGGGATAGTGATGATATAACCGAAGTGGCTGTGAAAATAGCACGAAATGACTGTCCAACAAGTGCGCTTACTGGATTACTTTCAGAGATAAAGATACTAACGTATTTAGGGAAACATCCTAATGTTGTAGCATTGAAGGGTGCATACACTGCTGAACTGCCGCAAGGAATTGTGTATGTAGCTACAGAACTTTGTAGTTTAGGATCACTGGAAAGTTTTCTGAGAAATAATCAAGTAGTTAGAGCTGGAAGCAGTTCTGGAAACAGGTGAATATCTGATTGGGAAAATATTCATGTAAACTTAAATAGTTTAAATGTTATTATCAGTTTCATTTATTTGTTGGCATTGTAAACCACAGTATTGATGCAAATACACAAGGAGTACAGGAAACTGAATTGACCACAGGTCAAAATATTTCTTACACGGATATGCTGCGCTGGTCTCATGAAATTGCGTGTGGAATGGAACATTTGGAAATGAAACATGTTGTTCATGCTGATCTTGCCACAAGAAATGTGCTGCTTGCACCTGGCAAAACTGCAAAGCTAACGGATTTTGGACTTTCTCGGCGCATGTACAATTATATCAACTATACAAAAACTCATCAGGAGCCGCTACCATGGCGTTGGATGGCAATTGAGTCACTGAAAAAATTGGTAGTTAGTTAAATGCCACCAATATACGTGTACTCACTGTTAGTTTATTAATTTTATTTTGGTAAACCAAGGTGACGTACCATATCCTGGACTAGCCTGGACTCAAAGTTTTGCCAATGAGTTGATAAGCGGGTTAAGACCCGAGAGTCCACCGTTTGCCCCCTCTGCTATGTAAGCAAGTGCAAATACTAAAATGATTTAATGAAAGTTTATGAAAGTGATGATGAACTAATGGAAGTTGTGCCTTCTATTTCATCAAAACATTTAAAAATGTGTGGCTTGAATGTAGGAATTTACGTACTACGTAATTACCGTAAAATCTCAAATACACGTAGCAGCTAGTAGAGAGTACAGACTCCCTAGAGATTTTATGGAATTTGTTTATTTCAGCTACAAATTGATGCAAGAGTGCTGGAGCGAGGAACCAAAACAGAGACCGAATTTCACTGAATTAGTACGCTGCACAGAAAACCTGTTACAGACAGCAACTAACCCAAATGATACGGACCGCCGGTACACTTGCTTGTAGGAAATGTGATTAAATAAAATTACACACTTTGTCCGATTTTGAAAGCTCAGAATATTATGTAAAAGCAAATGAATCTCTCAAACATTCACTGACTCAGAAAAAATTAAAACATGGATTTAATTGTTGCTGAAAGTGGCTTTGAAAATATTTGCAATTTATGTGTCAATATTTGACAATATGTATAAATAAGTGTAGGAAAATTTAATAAAGCTCAAACTACTTACTCTTTTTAAAATGAATGGATTGTTGTTCATGTATATTTTCCAAAATGTGTGGGTGAATTTTAAATGCTTTANTATTTGACAATATGTATAAATAAGTGTAGGAAAATTTAATAAAGCTCAAACTACTTACTCTTTTTAAAATGAATGGATTGTTGTTCATGTATATTTTCCAAAATGTGTGGGTGAATTTTAAATGCTTTAAATAATAGGTATGTATTTTATTGCAGTTTAAGCTTAGGAATCTAGCCTAGCATTAATTGTTTTTCGATCCCTAATTTTATTCTCATTTATCTGTGCGTTACTGACTGTAGTTTATAAGTAAGTACATAAGTAAGTAAGTATTTTCAATCGGTACGCCAGTACATTGGTTTGTTACACAGAATGAGCTTGGTTGTTATAAATCTAACTTTACATAAAGGCAATGCCAAAAAACTGCAACTGGAAAGTACCTAAATTTGGCCTGGTGACAAAGGCAAGACTATTTTAGCTTGCCAAAACCAATTTACTAGCAATGCAATGGGCTGACTTCAGAGTAAATTAATCCAAAAAATGCAATTTCAGCAAAACAATATAGTACAATCCAAAAGCAACACTGCGCATTTTGTCGATAAAATATTAGCACGCCACCACCATATAAACTAGAAGTAATGACAGTTTGTCCTGAAGAAGACTATAGTTATAGTCGAAAGCTATAGACGTTATAATGAACAATATTTCCTCAAAAATCGTTAAAAATTATTATTAAACTACCTACGCATTTTGTTGGGCTCGTCAAAAGATGTATGAAATGAGCTTGAAAATTGAGTTTTCCGTTGACCTTACGCTGTAGCCTTCCGAAGCATACTACTATCGGTCGTTACTTTTCAGTTACCTATCACAAGATTACATGAAGAGGTTAAAACATTACCATTACAATTAACTTGAATGGTGAAAATTACTACCAAATAAAGGTACTTTCAATGTGAGCCCATAAATTTTTTGAATGAAAGGTAAAATAGGTAAGCCCCAGGAAATAAACAAACTGATAAAACTAATTGAAAGTGTTTCAATGCATTTATTAAACAGAATGTAGGTAGCTTTAGATGAATAAGTTCAAAGTGAACAAGGGGCATGTACTGGTTTTAGTCACTTTTACACTAGAAATCGATAAAACTTAAAATTATCAGTTTATAATCTGAATTTTGAAGCGTAGGTATAGGTATATACATAATATGCATAAATAAATAAAAAATCTACGTTTCATTAAGCCATATAGAACTGCTAATTCAATTATACACGTGCTAACAATGATTAATTAAAGTTTTCATCGTACTCCAAGCGTGCAAGCAATTGAGCACACGCACGACTGGGTTTAAGGTGTGAATGAAAATCTGACCACGCTTGCTCATCATCGCTCACTCCAGTATTGGTATATGTAATTTACAAAATAATGCTTTGTTTGTTCAGTTGCAGTGAAGCATAGCATGAACCAGTAGTTTATAAACGAAAGCGACAATAACCTGCTCCTGTCAGTTGTGGAGCGTTCATGCTTGGAAAGTTATCTATTTTAGTATTTTGGCCCTGTTTGACTTGGCTAAAAAAAGTTTAAGAACCAGAACAGAACGTCAAAATAAAGTACTATCGGGCATCTTCAAAAGTTCCAAAAATGTTTGTTGGGATATTATTCCAAATACTTTTATGGAATATTTTGATACCCAGCGGAAACTGCTACTTGGTGGACGGTGATCCGAACAGACACGCCGAGTTTGTTGACCCAGAGCAAAAGTACTACCTGGAATGGATGGTGAACCGAGAGAGAAACAGGATAACTTTCAATGTAACCGTGAGAACCCACGGATGGATTCTATTTGGACTGGCGAATAACGCAGAAAATGAAACAGGCAAAGATGTGATTATTGGAGGAGTGTTGGGGCAGAGTAGAACAACCTACTTCAGTGATAGACATGAGAAGGGTGGAAGTGGAATGCAGGCGACTTTGGATAGACGCCAGAACTACAAGTTGGAAGTGGGCTGGGAGTCAAGTACGGAAACTTTCTTGAGCTTTTCTCGAAACTTGGACACGTGTGATTCAGAGGATTATCCGATTACAGAAAACAAAGTGACCATAATTTGGGCGTATGGCGACTCTGACAACTACGATGGCAACAGGGGACATGATTATCGAAAGAGAGGAAGTATGGATGTGTATTTACTGGATCCCGAGACCACTCCAAGAATAATTCGAGATGTCAATGGAAACCCACGGTCAATTGGAAAAACCGTTGTTCCTGGAGAAAGTCAAAGTCTGAAACTGTGGTCCATGTTTACCAACACGACATTAACAGGTTCCCGCACAACGTATCTTTGCTCCATTCACAAGGCTCCCCGCATGCAGAAGAAGCACCATGTAATTGGATTTCAACTTCATTTTCTAAATGCTCAAAGTGCAGAGCATGTTCATCACTACTTATTTTTTAAGTGCAATGCTCCAAGGGGTTATTCTGCTAGAGCTCTTTTTGAGCCCTTTGTAAACGCTAACGCGGAAACCTGCTACTTTTTAGGAAAACCACCATCTGATCCAAGTAAAATGCCAGTTCACTTTTGCAACGAAGCTCGTTCTGGTTTGGCCATTGGATCTCGTGAAGTATTTATTTCAGCTGAGGCAGGAATGCCATTTGGGGAGGATTCTGAGGAGTATTATCTGGCACAAGTGCACTACGATAATCCACAACAGACGCCAAATGTGGAAGTTAGCTTTCGCACTGATTACTGGTACACACCTAACCTACGCCCCTATGACGCCGGATTTATGGCAGTTGGCCTTGACACCATAACCCTTCCGCCAACTTCGTTGGTTCCACCGAAAACTAGTTATCAACGTGTGCACGGTCATTGCAGCGGAGAAGCTACCCGTCGGATGCTACCACCTGAAGGGATCACTGTGGTAGGGGCCTTACTCCATAGCCATAACAGTGGCAAGGCAATGCGACTCAGGCACTTTGATATGAAGAACAATGTGGAGCTACCATGGATCCTCTTTGACGACAATTACAGCAATCAGTTCCAAAAGTTTCGGACTTTGAACAATTATAGGAAAATTCTACCCGGTGATCAGTTGACGATGGAATGTACCTATGACAACACATGGACCAATAGCTCAGTGGTGAGCGGATTTTCAACAAATCAGGAAATGTGTTCTGCATTCATTGTGTTTTATAGGAAGATCACAGACTTTACCCAATGTCGTAGCCAGATTGTTAGTGAGGAGGGAAGAAAACGGTTTTTGGGAGGACTGGAGAACATAACTTGGACAGAAAGGGAAATCGACTGGGTCGCACTCTCTCCGCCAAACTTGGCCGGTTTAACCGTAACGGAAATATCGGATAGACAAGATTGGAGTGAGAGAAAGCGAGAAGAGTTGAAAAGATTTAGCTTGACTACACCCTCTGTGGGGGTAGTTTCCAGAGATTTGTTTGCCAGAAGCGAAGAATCCTTGCAACAAGCTCTAGCAGTAAGATCACAGTTACCATTAGTTTATCCACCTATTGAAGTGGATACGGAGGACGATTTTAGTGGATTGGTCGGATATCCCTTTGAAGCAAAACCGTATAGTCCACCTAAGGAGCAGATATGTTCAAACTTCAAAAGAAGTAGAATGAGAATGTACTGATGATGGGTGATGTTTGGATCTTGAAATTATTCATCGACCATTTTCATCGATTTTGTATGCAGAATAGAGTTTAACTCCAGTACCGTCTCGCTATTATTTATTTATTTTTATTTTAGTTAGCGATTAGAAAAAGAACTGGTTGCCCATTTGTGTTGGATGGTGCTGATTGTTTAGCTTGGAACAAATGTACAGTACAATGAGCTTCAGTAAAAATAAATTCTCAGCTAAAACAATCTGATAAAAATATCCCGTTTACTCTTGCGCATTAGTTTTCCATGTAAGCTTGATGGTGTTTTTGCCAGTCAAATGTTATGCCACAGGGCTTCAGGAAATAAATTTTCTTAGTAAGGAAGTCCGGGTTTCAAAAGTATTATTTATTGTCTGAAACAGACCATATTTTCCTCATACGCTTATCAACTTTGAAATATGCGAGTACAGCATTTTTTCTTGAAATAAGGGATTACCGTTTTCACATTATAGTTTTAATGTGAATTTCATTGTATGCAAGTCATCAGAGGAAATCGAACCCGTGTCATATAACATTTAGAAATGTATACATATTGTTGTGGCTTTCAAAACTACGGGGAAAACTACCTACCCAACTTTATATATTTTTATATGCTTTTATTTCAGGTTATTTTCCCTAATTCTATTGAATCATTTTATGTTTTTTCCAGTTGTCTTGGTTTTACCAATTGCAATATAAATATTGAAGCAAATATTTTCCTATATGACCAATATGACACTCTATTTCTAGACACTACTGTGGAATTCAATTTTCCAAAGGAGTTGTTTTTTTTTTCAAGGAATGGCTTCGTAATTGATGACTAGTTTCCTCATAACAGGAACGATTTCTGCAAATTTTGGTCTTTCCGACGAGTTAAACTTCAAGCAGTTCAAAACAATAGTTATGTATCTAAAATGAGTTTATATTTTTCATTAATGGAAGGAAAGATATTGGCAAAAATTTTAAACTTGGTATTTAAAACTTTTCTAAATCTTACAAGTCCTTTGGGGAAAATGTGGGTTCAGCAAGTATCCTGCCATTTTTAATTTGTTCATAAAGATCATTGCCGGTTGACACGTCGGAAAATGGAATTTCACCTAAAAAAATAAAAGGTTTTGCATGAAAAATATCATCAATGTTTATGATGACTTAAGTACTTGTAGTAGATTTTACACACCCAAAGAAAACATTTCCCACAACGTTACGCCAAACGACCACATATCTGTGTGCTCATTAAAAATATTCTCGCTGTTGCTCTCAGGTGACGCCCATCTCCAAGATATTTCCGCATTGCTAATTTTCAGAAAGTCACTGCTATCATCCAGAAATCGTGCAAGGCCAAAATCACAAATAACCGCTTTGAAATCGCTTCTTAGAAGAACGTTTCGTGTAGCTAGATCAGCATGTACTACCTATATAGAATAAAACGTAATTTTTTGCAAATTATTGCATACAATCATGCAGCATCTCTGTCAAAAACAATGCAAAAAAAATGTCATCATAAGTAGATCTGAATTGGAGGTACATTTTTTGTCGCCAGGAATTCCATTCCGAGTGCAATATCCAGTGACCACTGCAGCAAATTTGTATTCAAGGCTTTTTGAGTATTCGGGATGACGTCACAAGGTTCATTGTCAGATTCACTGTTCATCTTTAAACTCTGTTGTTTCAGGTACGTATAGAGGGATCCGTTTGGACATAGTTCCAAAAAAATGTAGACGCAACCTGGTGCAAATTTGCGATTCAGATGTTCAAGAATATTTTAAAAGTATTGATAGGTAGCTTAATAGCTTCACTAGAAAATAGCTCGGCCCTTATTTAAAAACATTACCCTTAAAAATATTTTCCGTATGGACACCCAAAAGACGAATAATATTATCATGCCTCCCAATCTGTGAAAGTATTCTGATTTCATTTAACAACCCAAGTACGTGCTCTTTCGTATGGTCCCTAGTTTTAAGTAGTTTTGTAGCTACTTGGGTCCAAACATCGTTTAATAATATTTTTCCCATGCATACAACACCAAAATTTCCCGAACCGATAATAATGTCCTCATCTAAGTATTTATTTAATGATTCATCATGCATTAAAATAGTTTAAAATTGTGACAATTAGTCATCATGAGATTATATCTAGAAAGTTCCCAGTGGGAACATACCCACACTGAAGTTATCTTTCGATATTTGAAATTGGTTAGTGCATTTTTTGAATGTCTTCCCATCGTTACTACCTGATTGAACTACAGCTTCATCCATGTGATTGGAATGAGGCCCTAAATACAATTCCAATTCTTTTTGGGTAACAGCGTTCGCTGCTTCTGCTCGACGAATTCCACGCTTGTACAAGTATATCCAAATAATAATCACGAAAAACAATGAAACTGCAAAGGCAGTACCAAATGCAACAAGTTTTGTCGTTATTTGTATACCGGCTTCCCCTTTGGCAATTTCCGGAACTGTGTAGAATTGGATCACTGAAATATAAAAACAAAATGCAAAACTGTTGAGCCATTAACAATCCCAATCAATTTATTATATTTATCATTCTACCCGCTTCTTTTTCTTCATATTCATAGTCCTCCGGGCTTGCAAATGTTTTATTCGGAACAAGCCGCCACCATCCACGACCTTGCCAGACAAAACTCACAATTGTGTCAAACGCTTCATGAAACACTACCGTGGTGCTTGCATCCTTTGACCAATTATTAAATAGTTTCCAAAAAGTTGTAAATGTGATATCCCTTCTCTCTTTTATTCCGCGGTATCCAACCAGCATGGCAACATTTATGTCGGGGCTGTCATTTGAATGTCTTTCAGTACGGTTCTGGTACGCTTCTGATTTACTTTTTCGGAGCAATTCCTGCGTTTTCGTAAATTTTGTGGTTAATGTGGCAAAACGTTCTTCTGGTGTAGTCGTACTTTCAGCGTCGTTAGTACCAAGTGATAGAATAATATTTTGCAGACGTGAAGTGGCTGGCCATTTATTTTCTTTAATGTACCAACCCATAGCGCCACCGTATGAAAATGACATAAAAAGTCCAAGTTGGTAGGAATTTGAAGATGTTGCTACAAGCGTTTCCATGAAGCTAAGAGTTTTTTCTATTTTTTCTATATTGAGATCAGTGCCGTAGTATAATGAAGATACTGTTTGGGCATAAATGTCATTGGCTTCATCTGCAAGACTTAGCACATAATTTAAAAACGCTTCAGGAACCCCGCTGCTGTTGTAATGGGCAGTGTCATATAAAATATAAACTTCTAAAGGATCCGCCGACTTATTTTTATAGTCCCTGTTGAACATTGCAACTGCCTTGGGGATCAAAGAGTGAACTTTCTGGACTCGACTATCTGTAAAATTGCAAAAATTCAGTATGTATACGGATTTTACCTTACGTAGGATTTGGAAATGAATTAATCCAATCTCACCTTTATTCAGAAGGTGTGGTGTCATAATTTTTGTAAATTTTGTCGCCACAACGCTAACCATTTTAATCATAGCGTTTAGACTTAGTGACGTATTTTCTGCTTTTGGGTCAAATACTGGGGCAAACCATACTACCGTTGTGTTTACATTGAAATGGGTCACATTCTAAAATCAAGGTTGCAGTAGTAGACATTTATGGTTGAAACATGTACTATCGGCTTAAAATTTGAAAATGAACAAAGTATAGAATTTCACTTACCTTGCATGAAACTGATATTGATTGTATGGTCATTAGCAGAATACACAATAACCTGGGTATCATAATGATTAAAATCACAAATCTAGGTAAAAGTCTATAAGCAAAAACTAGAGACTATTCTTCTCACTTAATTGTTAGCCAGTGTTATTCCGACCTTAATTTTTATTCTTCTGCTGCTGTATAAATACTGTCGATTGAGCTTCATTCAAACCTATTTACGTCAGATTTTCTGGATTGTAAGAATTTCTGACTTTTTTGTCCATTAAAATTCTAAAAAACTTTATCATCATCATCATCATCAACTTGCTGCAATTGTAAAGCACGTTGTCCTAACAAGGAACTTCAATGTAATGCACCGAAACCACAATGGATTTTCCTCACATGCTATTCAGTATTCAAGCTTAAATTACATCGCTACTACTCTTGTGTAAGTGACGTAGCTGAAAAAAACCGTTGGTTCAGGGTTAATACAGAAACTGTCAACTGTCAAACTTTGTTAATTTACAAATTTTCCTTACACGACAATGAATGTACTGGAAATGACGGAAAATCTAAAAAGTTCCTATTATAAACCACTAAAAGGCACGTAATAATTCATTCTATGTAAAAAAAAATATTTTATTTTTTTGAAAACATGTATCCCATTTTTCCTTCAGTTTAAAGTAAACTAGCACTATATAATGATTATCCCATTCTTAAGTACATGAAATTTGACACCTTTTTGGTAGGTAATAGTCATCCTAATAAGATAAGCAATAAAATAAAATGATAGCTAATTGTAGTTTCGGTAAATTAATTATACTCCGTGTTTGGTTGCTTTTTCTACAATGGAAATGTTCCCGCGTAAGTACTACTGCTGCGAGCAATGCTCATCTTCATATTCCATTTATTAATTAAATAAGCTTCAAGCATATTTTTTTTGCTTATTTTAGGGAAACACAGTGTTTGATAGGGATCTCACTATGGTTTGGTTTAAACCAAACGTCAGATTGGGTCATATGGACAATCCTGGCTCCTTTGATATTCCTGCAATAATGAAAATGGTGTCAGTGATTGCAACAAAATTTGAAAAAATTGTTATGGATGATTTCAGACCACAAAAAATCGGTGGTACAGTACAATCAGCTTTGAAATCAGCTAAATACTTTTATTCGAATTCTAAATAAATATAATATTTTTTTTTTTCAAAAATTACCTGTCGTAGATGAAGGTGTAACACTAATACCAAATGCTGTTGCAACTTACAACAAGCTACATAGAAACAACTCCTTTACAAAACCGTTGACACTTTACATGCCTTTTGGATTCACAGACAAGCTTACCAGTACTCAACTTGAAATCGTTAAGGACTTGGCTGATGAAGCCAACAAAATATTTCCTGGTACCGTTGTCTCGTTAATTTTCAATTACAAAAATCAAAAGTGTGACGCACTAGAAACGTACCTGGATTTCGTAGTCCAGCGCTTATCCAAGTCATCTGAAATTTACAAACTGGGAATCAATGTTCCCCTGGAAGAGGGATCTTTGCAAATTTTAGGTTGTTTTAAGAGAGCACGTGCTACATCTTCACTCTTTAAAATTGAGTTACTTGTATTTGGAAGAGGTAATAGTGAGTCCGGACCGACGGGAAACGTTACACTTACTGCAGAATATAATAATCTTTCACAATCCTACAAAAACTTTAAGTTAGAAGTGCAGGATATGCATACCAATTTGGAATTTGCTCTGTCCCCTAAATATTGGCGTAATGACTTTGACATAATTGAATACTGGAAAATGTTCAATAGTTGGGCTGTCAAATTCAACGAAACGGTAATATTTTACCAGGCGTTTGATCAATATTATGTTCACAATTCAATCCATTACAATGGTTGGTGGAGAATTGTAGAGAAATCAAACTATTCAAACGCGTCGGAGTATGAATACGAGGAAAAGGAGCAGGGTAGGATAATCTAGAAAATAAATAAAGGAGTAAATATCATTGTACTGCTTGAAACATCT
>JAHZMZ010002552.1:0-18277 GCA_027743805.1 Lepidocyrtoides sp. E14 | reverse complement strand
TTTATTTTGAAAGATTAAGTTGTTCAGTATTCTACAAGACGATATTCAAATAAATAATAACTCCATTATGCTTAAAATAATTATGACATTGACACTTTTATAAACAGATAAGCTTGGTTAAAATTAAAGGCAGGCATGATGGATCACGGCAAGGCAACTCACACGGAAAATCGTGGTAATCGGATCAATTTCCTATTCCCACACACAAACAATGACTTTTGGTAATTCACACGTGCCAAATTCAGTGTTCAAGAACATTTTCGATTTATACTTTGAAACATTCAATTTCTCTCGTAGAATAGTAAGGAAGAATGTAAAATTATTATTATCAAAATGATTACACTCATTCCACACAAAAGTATCGTGGTACGACACATAAAATCTATGCATGCCTAAATAATTGACTTAACTGAATATGTGAATCGTGTGGTGATAAAAAATAATTGTAGTTTACCCATGTCATTAAAAGCAGTTGCAGCAAGTTTCGGATTTGCGATCTACAGCAAACATAATGAGTAGTGTGATGATATGGGCTTGTATGAAACAATTTGCTTCAAAGCTCATATCTGAAAATTGTCAGTTGGTAAAATAAATTTGCTGTTAGAAACTTCTCACGTTTGCACTTGTGAAAGGTTGATAAAGGTTAATTCAATCGTTTCATCATTCCTATCAATTTGTATGAAAATTTATGTACAAAGATTTATTATAATCATGACAATTCAAAATAATATACGTGGTTCTTCTTACTCTGTGCTATAGCAGACCTAGATAAATATTTTTCAACTGTGTAATCTACTTGGTGTAATTCTACCCATCATTAATATTTTTACTTTTTGAAGTGCCCTTTCAACGTGTACCATAAGTGCAAGATCGTTTCAAAAACTTATTTATTCTGAAATATAAATTCATCGAAAGAATTTTCACTTAAAATAATTACTAAATTTACGACTACAAAAATATTATTTTGTGTTGTGGAATACGAGAAATTCCAATTTAACCACCCACGACGAAAAATATTGCATGAAATAGAAGGCAAATTACAACCGTGTAAATACATACATTGCTACAAATGAATTCATTTCGAAATAATTTTTTTTTACCAAAGTAATACCGCGCAGTCACATCATCTCTTGTCATTCTAGCAAGCTTGTCGTGACTTTATGAAATCATAATCGCACACGTACATAAAAAGCAGTAAACCCAAAAACAGTATGCTTCCTTTTCGTAATAATTTGTAAAGTATGACATGCCGCATGGAAATGACACAGCAGATTTATACAAAAGTATATAGTATGAATTGCCTCATAGTGATGATGATGATGATGATGAGCAATGTTATTGCAATTTAATTTCTTTTACTTCTTTGGTGGCAAAAAGAGGAAATGGTCATTTTTTCGTAATTGCAACCAAAAGTATCAAAAGTTACACTCTTAAAGATACTTTTTTTAAGTTTGTAAATTCTACAAAAACATTTTTGTTAGTTGTGGCAAGGAAAAACATTGCAATTTGTTTTTATTATTTTTCGTGATGTTTTACAATGATTACGCTGTAATCCTATTTATTAAAAGTCTCCATATTTACAGTTTCATTTTTTTCCACACGGCTGCCAAAAGTCGTCATTTTTTATGCAAGAAACAAAGTCCAATGTAAAAAAAATATCCAAAAACTCGTGAAAACATTTTTCTTTGAGTTTTTCTCTAAATATGTATGTCTTGGTTGGTTATTATAATTGTAATACACAGAATGCATACCTATGTATGTACGTTTGTAAAAATACCCGTTGGCGGACAGCAATACGAGCAAAAAGTTAATATTATGTATCTTTAATTTGAGCTAAATAGGACAACCTTGCCGTTCAGTTCCTAGTAATCTACAATCAAGTAATAATAGTCATCATAATTTTCATAATTTCTTTTTGTATTTTAAAAGGAAACAGAAGTAGACATTGACTCAGGAAAATATTGTAGCTCAATTGAAAAATAAAAAGAATCTTTTAGGGAGAATTTTTACTCCTACTTTATTATTAATTTTATCGCATTGTATTTTGTACTGCTTATAGCCACAGAAATCCAATGAAATAATAGTAGATTATATTCCTTTTATTAATTCCCACACTTTTGCCACAGATAAAAAAGAAGCTATACATACTACCTACTTTGTTTTTTATAAATTATTATAAAAAATGGGTATGGATATATTTATAAACATTGATCGCGTAAGTGTGGTTGGTAGCAGTGGTAAAGTAGAGGAGCGAATGGTGGGTTTTGCCAGCTGCTGGTGCTGGTCAGGCGAAGATGTTATTATTACTATAATTACAACGTGTAATCCTTATTTATACAGTTGTTTTGAGAGTAGGCTTTGTATAATAAGAATAGATTAAGCTTACATCACGTAGAAAAATATTTTCATGTTATGCGTATCTTTTTTACATTTGATGGCAGACACAATATCAGTGAAAGAAGAGCAGCAGCGGAGAAGAAGGTGTATCACTTTTTTTCTATTCACAAAAAAGGATCAAAGACTTAAGCCGCTATTTATTTAAGTATAGGCTTCAGTCAAACAAAGTGAAAAGTTTGCGTTGCGGTGTATATTGGAGGAAGGTACAGGGCAGGTATTTTTATGCATTATAAATACACTTTTTTTTTATCTATAAACACATGCCTCATATCTCTACATTTTATGAGTTGGTGAGCACCACACCGAGCGAGTGAGCTCCGCCACACCAAGAAAAAAAGCTCTTCACTTTATTCAACGAAGAAAAGAAGATAAGGAACGCTTTTGTTCTGAAGTCCAGAGGCGCCGATAAACAATACAGATTAATTATGAACCACCAAATGTATAATTTCATATGGGAAAATGGGAGTTGTGCTCATTCTGTTTAGTCTGATAAAAAGGCATGTATACTTGATGTGTATATATTTTTTTTTAAATGCGATGCAGTGTGGCATTTTTATAGGGATTCCAATAAGTGTTTCTTTTTTCGTCTTGATTTTTTTTGATATTGATATAACAGAAGGAATCCCATTTGATTACATATATACATGTGCAGTCCATCATATTATGCATACATATGACGCTGAGAGTTCTAAAAGGACCTTGTTTAAAATGGTCTGGCTAATTTTTTAATTCTTTCTTGTTACGGACAATGGATATGGAATGTTTTGAATTTCCCCAAAAAAAAAAAATTTGTATACTTCTGTGGTGTTATTAATTCTAAATTTTGCAAACCATGGCATAATTTAAATGCTTATTGAATTGAGCAACTTTATCAGTTCAATGAACCAGTTTTACAGTATTTTGTTTAGATAATTTGGTATCTTTACTTTATTGGTAATTATTATACTATTTACAACGTTTAAACAAGTACAAAGTATTCATTTTTTTTAAAGAACTTTCTCTTCAAAAGACTATACTACCGATATATGAAAATATACAGACGCGAAATAGTGGATTTCTTTTCTTTTTTCATTCCTTCTACTTTCCCTGTCACGCTGCCACAACCCTTCCTGTTTTTTCTTCAGTCACACTATGTTCATAGAAAAAGCTTCCTTGTAGCTTGCATGTTCGTGACATTATCAAAAAGTATCCTTCACTTTGCTGAAAATCCGTCACATTTCACTCCTTCCACTTGTTTCCTCCAGCCCATCCACGCAGATATACTAATGCATGTATTAATGATTGGCGTATGCTAATCCTTGTTTGTACAGGGAAAATTGAAATCGTGACGGTGAATATAAAAACCCGTCTACTGTCATCCCAGAATAATCCAAGCATTAGTACACTTCGTCGTTACAAAGAATATTTTGTTGACACTAGCCTGCTTATAATATTATTATTGAAAATAATTTCAAGAAATGGAACTTTAAACTTTTGTAAATGCTAGAGGGGAAATGTGAAACAAGTATTAACACTGTTCAAAGTTTGTGTACGGTATTTTTGAATGTGCACCTAATCTACATTAAGCATACCATCACGTTTTAATCGTTATAAATTGTCCCAAACCACTTTAATCAGCTGCATTTTGACTTGAGCTCATTGTTTAACTACGTTTNTTTGTGTACGGTATTTTTGAATGTGCACCTAATCTACATTAAGCATACCATCACGTTTTAATCGTTATAAATTGTCCCAAACCACTTTAATCAGCTGCATTTTGACTTGAGCTCATTGTTTAACTACGTTTTCAAGCACTATATGCATACGTGTATTGCGTTTTGAGAACTTTATTTCCAAACAAGTGCTTAATGATCACAGCATATCGCCCAAAGTTTGAATTTCCACATCCTATTTTCACATTTCTTGAAGATAAGCCTCATATTTTCATTTCCACCCTTCCAAGTCTCATCCATGCATACAAAATTTGGCTGATGTCTCGGTTTGAAAAGTTGACACGTAGAAAGACGAAGAAGACGACGCCGAATAATCTTGCATGGTAATATAATGATTTGACTTGCTCTTTCTCTCCTTTTTCTCTCTTTCAGTTTCCTCCTGTTTTCTTTCCTTCTCTCAAGTTCCAAAAAAAATCTACAAAACTATAGACCGTAACGCAAAAACATGGTATGGAATGCAAGGCACGACTAATGAGATGAAACTCAGGCGGAGTCAGAAAGGGTAACAAGAAGATGGTAAAAATCTGGAAGTGGCTAAGAAGAAGAAGAAGAAGTAGACTAGGCTAGAGCTGTTATTTGTGTAAAATGAAAGAAGAACTAGAACCGTCTATCAGACCTATGAAACTGGAAACCGGGATGTGACAGCACAAGGAGCCTACATGGCTGCCAAGCAGTCAAGAAAAAAAGAGGAAAGATGAGATGGGTGGAAAAGGGTGTACATGCTTCGTGTAGTGAGTAATAATGCAATGCAATAGAAGAATATATACCTACTTATGAGGGTTTTCAAAAAAAAAAAAAAAAAGTTATAAACATGGTTCAGAACTACAAACGTTTTGATATTTTTGGTGGCACTGAAAGAAAAGACATTATTTTTCCATGTGGAAGATTTTTAAAATAAAACAATGCTGAAAAATACACAAGTCTAGAGTTTTTCTCTTGTGAGGAGCGCATTTTTGAATTTGAAACATTTTTTTAATGCAGAAAACCATTCTGGGCAAAAAATCGAGTCGATAACACACGTAGTATTTTTTTTAATCTGGAAGAACAACCCAATGAGTTCGAAACCCGCTTTATAGTATCTTGAAATATACTCGAACTCGTGTGAAAATTGGAAACAAAAAAGTTGTCGAGATGAGAAAATTGGAGGAAAGCATGCAGAGTGTTCATGTCCACTCTTCCTGTCCGTTGAATGAAAGAGGCGACACGATGACAGATCCCTTGAGATTCTTTAATGAAAATACGATAGCTTACATTCACAATTCACAAACTCAGCTTTTGATAATGAGCTTTGGCAAGAAAATGCTACCATATACCTTAGTGCTTATTACGAGATGTACGAGGGAAACAGAAACTAGTGGTCATATATGTAACTGAGGAGGGTGGAAGAAAATTCTAACATGATATTTAGTTTACTCCGCCATCACATCCGACGAACCGTGTGGGACTCCTCTTCTCGGATGGTAATTATCATTGTACAACATTCTTTTTTTCAGAATTACATGCAATGTTCGGTTTCGCTGACTTGTCACTTTGGCATTTTGGAACGAAGTGTAGATTGAAGGCATCACGATGATGTGTTTTTACTTTACCCATCATGATGATATGTATGTATGAATTCACATTGTACGAGCATGTGACATTACTTAAAAATCTCGAGAGCAAGAGATGGAAAAGGGACAATGAAGTAGCAGTTGTAGTAGTAGGAGCAACAGCAGATGAAATGGAAATGGGAGAAACGAAATCATGATAGTGTGTTTGTTTGGAAAGATGGAAATGGAATACTAAGCGAAAAAAGGAGGAAAAGAAGATTGACACATAGTGTATGGCTCCACTGTGAACTATTCGAGCTGTTGCTTCACCCACACTTCAGACTTCACTCACTGAACCAGCTCAGTTCCCAGAACCGAAACCATTAACTCCAGCCAGAGACCAGAAGAGGAGAAGTGAAGTGAAGCACCATTACCGACAATATTTGGTTTCGTCTATCACTACTTTTGTACGTAGGTCCTTTCACCAAAAATCTTGAAAACACAAATAATATATGCAATGTACAACACAGCTATATGCACACAAAGTACTATAATGCTGCAACGGCTCTTGTTAAGGGATAATAATAATAATAATAATGATTTCTCAAATACCTTTTAGTTTGCGCTGTACACAGATGCTACTACACTGGATGGAGAGGAACAACAACGGAAGTTTCAGAAATCAGAGAATTCCTGTTTTTACATGTGACATGCTTCTCTTTTTCTTTCTTGTTTGCCATACGAATATATCGCACCTTGACTGCATGGCTAACAAAAAAAAGTTCCCCTTATTTTTTTCACGTTCTGTTGACAACTTTGGAAGTAGGGATGAACAAATACGACTGGAATCAGTTGGTACCACCAGTCTGCCTTCACAACAAAAAGGTATGTGGATACAAATGTGATTACCACCAGAGTTTTTTGGAATTGGAAGCATATCTGAAACTAGAAAGAATGAAGAAAAAAAAACTGACTAGTCATGCAGCACCTTTTCAGTATCAGGGCCAAAGGAATAAGGATTGCGATAATATGTAGGTAGACACTAAAAACCATTCAAATATGAATATATATTTTGTTTATCCAATGTTCTGTGTAAACCTCTGTTTTGTTCCTGAAAATAATGCATAAAGTAATATATCTATATGTAAGCATTTACACGTAGAGAGAATGAATAAGTATGAGATAAGCAAAAGTACAAACTTTTTTGTACCGCTGTTCAGCGTCGTCACCGTTGTTGTTGTTGTTGGTTCTTGAAAACAAGGATAAATAGAAATCAGCTAGTTTATTACGTAAAGACAAGACAGGGGAGAAGAAGAAAAGTGAGGAGGAAATTGAGGGAGAAGTGAGAGAGTTGAGTAGTATTAGCACAAGTTCTTTGATGTTACAGTAGTGGTGCTGGTGGTGAGTAAAGTAAAATAGTGGAAAATGAAGAGCAAAGAGACAAGTGAAACTGGAGATGCGTTGACTACACCACCACCACCACCACACCACCATCTCATTCCTAAACTTATCACATTAATCTTCCCTTCGTTTCGCCACATCTTGACGGGCTTCTTTCTTTTCGCTTGTTTGCAATGAACCATGTAGTTTCCGTGTGTGGCATTGAAACAAAAAAAATGCAAGAAAACAAGTACAAATGCAAAGCAATTCTCTACCTATATAGTGTTAGAGAGTCCAATCAATTGATGATCTCCAAATTATCTATGCTGCTGTTAGATTTCCTGGTTAGACTAGTTGCATTATTTGCACATTTTTTCGAATCATACAAGTTTATCAAATTACATGTTTGAATAAAAAATGATGATGCTTTAGTCACCAATTATGGTTTTATATGACTTGGATCTCATTGCTGCTTGTATTTTATTTAGGGGAAATGCATGCATGGTGGTGGTGGTGATATTTAGCCGCAAGTGCACATACTTATCAACACATTACATTATTTACTATACCCATACCCAATGTGGGGTAAACATCAGTAAAAATCTATCAACAAAAATCTCATGATCTATCTCCCCGATCAAAATATTCTATCGATCATCTCTTACACAAACAAACCACTGCTGCTACACACAACAAGAGCGACACCATACATCAGTATAAAGTAAGAATAATATTATGAATGTGCTGTGCACTAAGTAAAACCCTTTATTTAGCTGACAACTGACTATAATATTATACTCTTAAGTTTAACTATTAAAATTATGCGCTATAAAAACCAAAAACCCGTGCTATATTCATATAACATAAATTTATTATGTGTACCGTCATTTCTGTATGCATTTTTTTGACGCGGGAGTAGTAGTAGTAGTAGTAGTAATAGTTTTTGTTGCAGAGAGTATAAAGAGAAAAGTAGTTAGAAAAAGACAGATATGAAACATTGTATCAAGCCCAAGAATCAGACAGCTTTGTATTTTGTGCATTGAAAAAAGTAGACATGCATACAAAAGCTTGAACAGGAACAACAACAAAACAGCAACAATAACAGCAGCATAACAGAGCGGCAGAATATTATAGAGTAAAAGTAGTTTTCAATTCCTTTTTCCTAGTCATACCGTGAATAAGCAATGTGAGTTTTGTTATTCAGAAACAAAATATTATATATGATATATGTTCTCATACCTTACGCATAATAATATATGTCAGTTGTAGTAGTAAGAGGAAAAATATTATATTGAAAATACGGGCATATAGCATTATGCATGATTATTTTGAGAAAGCAAAGGAATTATGCACACGGGTCACAGCGGGAGGCTCACAATGGGCCTCTAGGGCCAAGGGGTGCTTATTTGTGTCAGTGGATTATTCGATAGTCTGATTAATGGATTTCTTTCTGCCACCAACTTTTTTTTCCCTGTCCAACAACAAGCAAGTGTTGTTGATGTTGTGTTGATGTGCCAGAGAGCAGAAGAGAAACGCAAACTGGGCTCAAAAATGCAGTTTGCTACGTTAAAAATATTTTACACACTAGCATAATTGCAAGTGGGAAGGTAAATGCAGGCTTAGTAAAGTTACAATTATATTTTTTTTACAAATTATAGTATTGATAACATGCCAATGATAAAAGTATACTTCTTTTCTACGCTACATATGCGTTAAGGTTATTAGATTTTTAAAAAATATTTAACTTCTCAGCTAATACATTTGAAATTCATGCTACTACACCACCGTCATGTCAAGCTAAAACCTCATAATATTCATCACGGTATAATATCAACCGTAACGTTTTTAGTGTGAACATTTTTACCGCTTCAAAAGAGAACTTGAAATTCCAATCTGAAAATTTCAATTCCTTCTTATCTGTCAACTGATTTCAAAGCTCCTCTGCCTGCCTGCCTGCTGAGTATTCATTCACAAACATAAATGGGATTTATAAAGATTTCATTTTTCCTTCTTTTTTTCCATTGCAACCCATCCATCCATCCATCCATCCATTGCATCATCTTCGTCATCATCATCAACAAAGCTTTTGAGTATTTTTTTTTGAGCGATGCAATATTCTTGTTGTAGTAGGTTAGGTTTTTTAGGTATGCTATGCGTATGCTCAAATATTAATATTTTTATTAAAAATATTACAGTAAAGGGCCAACGTTTCCTCAAGTTAAAACTCACAGTGCTGCTCTGCAAGCTTGAGATTTTTTGAGCCCTTTCCCTTGGATTTTAAGCCGTGAGCTTTGCAACAAGGGATTTCCAAAAAGGATTCTTCATTTTGGTTCTCTCTCCACCGTCGTCCGTCCGACTGTCAGACATCATCAGCCTTCTTATTCAAGCATAAAGAAATATGTTTTGTGCTCTACTCCTCTCTTCTTCTTCTTCTTCTCTACACACACTTATACACACGGCTGTTTGTGATGATGCAATGATGTTGACGACGATGATGATCATGACGATAATATGACGAACCGAACCAAATGATACCCAAAAGTTGTGTTTTTAACAAAGTATGCAATGCAGATGTAAAGTATTAATGGCGGCGACGGCAACAGCAGCGTATCTTGGATGATGTGGTTTGACGTTTGGGATATTATTCTGTGAACGAACAAGAGAACTCGTACTGACGGAACTCCTGCACTGATTATTTTTATGAAATCTAATACTGGAAAAAAGATGAAGGAAAACTAGAGGAAGGAGGGTGTGCCAATCATGTTTTTGAAAACCCTGCATGAAGCCATCCAAAGTTGTGCTGTGTGAGAGTGGTGCACATATGCACATCTTCTCAAAATCTACGAGTTGCTAGCAACTCCTTAAAGACTATACGCTTTGCTAGAGTAAACAGCAATAACGGCAACAACCAATCGGAAAAAAACTTTATAGTACACATTTTGTGTAAATGCAAGAGAATAGTTTAAGCTCGAAATAATTAGTATACGAAAATTGAGCCGAAACCACTTCTCTTGATGAATCCCACATTTTTTCGAACCTTGGGTTTTAGGAAATGGCTACTTTTCCCAATTGAATGATGCATACTATTATATGCGCAGTAATTGTTATTATTAATTTTAGTCCTAGTGTTTTTGCTTTTATTGATGAGTAGATCCATTTGCAAATGCTTCAGATTTCGGTTCCTAGTATTTCCCTTAGCAGAGCATCATGCCCCACACGACACGACCATCACTATCCAAAAGCAATTTTGCTTATTAGCTGTCCATCAGGTATTCCAGAGAAAATGAATTCTCTGTGGAAATCATGAATATGCACTGTCAGAAAATTCAAATCAATTCAAACATCCATTTATCACCAACTCACTTTTCTGCCAGAGAAATGTCCGCCTTTTTACTCCACATTATTACTATTATTATATTCATACCTAAAAGAGAATATTAGCTAGCTTCTTTAGTTTTTTTATTCTGTGTTGCCAAAATGTAAGCAAAATCGGTGGGATCGGCACACACACGCGGTTCATGAAAATGGAAACTTGACATTATTTCATAAAATCCAGAGACACACTCCATTTAATCTTTTATATGTATGTGTGCTAGATTCTACTAGTTGTTGGAAAATTTTCAGTTCTACACATTGTACCACGTAATTTTAAATCCCTTGTGAAGTGTGCGCCACCACAACAACGTATCCTCTGACAGTGATGCTATGTACAATATCAGTGCTATGTTTTGTATAGTCGACAGTAAATCCCATTGTCGCAACTCGCAAGTCATAGGTCTTACGTTTTAGCTGACATTAAACAAGATATTATCTATATTTATTACAGTGAGAAGCTATTTTTATTCAAACATTATTTTAGAAGGTTTAGTTTGCATGTATTTCCATCAATGTAGGCACACACTTTTGTGAAATACATTTCTGATTTCGACATGTCCAACTAGCGCTAGCGTAGCTCAGATAATAATACTATGTCTTCCCACCGCTGATGTTTTGGAATTAAATTTATCTTCCTCCGCTGTAAAAAAACTGTATCACTACTATTTCCTTTTTACAACAGCAGCAGCAGCATCACTCTTTTTTGGACACGGATAATCAAAACAGCGATAGAATTCGTTTTCTTCTCTGCTATTGGAATGTTTGTACATATTTTTTCAACTACATTCATCGCCTGTCTCTACTACTTCTCTCCGTTCCCGTGTTAGACCATTGAAGCAGAGAAATTTTTTGTCAAACTCGAATGGGACGGATTCTTCCTCATAAAAAAACGCTCTCGTCTTGTCGAGACAATTTTCATTTGAAAGTGCTACAACGAAGCAACTCTTACTATATAACTGCAACCTCATACACATGACAATCTCTAGGATAGTCCTGTTTCACTTGAGTTGTCCGTCCATCCGATTTGATCTGCTATTTCCATTCTGTTATTACCATTGCTGTTATTTTCCGACAAGCTCTTCTTTTTAAGCGTTCTTTTTTCACGTTCATTTCTATCCTAGTATTGGATTGCATCATGCGTTTGTTCATTGATAGCCGTGCTATTTTTCTACATTGCTTTTATACATATTATGTACGTATATTCGCTTCACAGTTTTGGTACGCTATCAACTTTACTGGCCCCAGCTTTCACTTCACTTGAGTTGGTTCTTCCGTTGACGGACGTAATATAGACAGCAAATAGAGAGTTTTCTGTCCGAAAAAGAATAATCTATCATCGTCTATCCACTCAGAGTCCATCCACTTGTACTTCACTCAGTCAGTTGATCTACTCTCCCATACTCTTTTTACACAATAACAGCTTTTTCTCTCTCTTTTTTTCTAAAAATTCGTCCTCCAAACAACGTGTGTAATGTTATATTTTTCCTGCCTACAATAAGCGCAAAGTAACAAACAACATCCAATCCAAAAATCTCTTTTTGTCCTTTTTCATCTCTTTTCTTCGACTCTTTTAACAGCATAAAAAGGGCACGTAACGAGAAACTGCTTGTCAGTTTCTAATACATATTTACACATATCCACACACTTCAGCAGCCCTTCGATCGTTTAACTTTATGCATGAAATGATCTCATACCATAGCAGACCCAAGGCCTAGGCATTTGGCCGCCTGTCCATCCATCCAAGCGCCTGTCATTCTCACATTTTGACTCAACTTTTCTACCTCTACCATATTATTATTGGCCGCTTTTGTACTCTGTCTGCCATTATTGTTGACTGACTAGAAAGAGTGTGTATGTGAGAGAGCTAGATCTCAATTCTTTAGTATTCCCCCATTTCAAATTTTGAAAGCAATATGGGTCCATCGTGTCAATCAACCAAAAAGTACTACACACACAAAAAATAATGAAAAGAGAGCTGTTTGCATTGTTACGTAATAGTACTATATAGAAGATCATTCAGCTTTTGAAACGATTCGTTAGAAAAAAAACTGTGAAAAGAATGTAAGAGAAATCGAATATGTTAATCCTGGAAAATGCTGATAAGGGAGAAAGAATGCGTGTTTGCCTGTAAATTTGTTATCTTTTCAAGTAGATTCTTGCATGGAGCATTGTGCTAAGATTGCTGTATATGTATTTTTTTACCTCATCTACATATTCAAATTCAACCTTCTTCCACCATCAAGTTTTTTTTTCCTTCCAAACAGTCATGTTTTCTATTGCGTAGTTTGTTAACATTTAATTTTATATAGCGGTAGAGTGATAGGTGGTGGCAGTTTTATAGCGGTTTGGAGGAAAAGGAAAGACAGGAGCAGAGAGCAAAACATGCTCCACACTACTTAAATAATACGTAACTTTTTCTGGAATAATTTTTTATACATTTTTTTCTTTATAAATTCATTATATTCTCTTCTGCATACATTTTTTATAACTCTATAATATCTACATGGAAAGTTGTTGTTTTGAAGTGCCTTGTGCCATGCCTTGATGCCTTATTTTCTCTCGCTCTCTGCAAGTTTTTTTTTATAATGTACAAACGGTAGTTTGAATGAATAAAGAAGAAGGAGGAAGGAGAGAGAGAGAGAGAGAGAAGGCACACGACTTATAATATTCGTCGATGATGATGATGCCAAAAGAAGTAACAACTTGAGCAGAATAATTCAGCCATCAACGGGACAAGAAACGATTAATCTTTGTCCATTTCTCACACTTTATGAGAAAATTTTCCCCTCTTTATGAAACACAGCAACTGGCGTCCATTTAGATGGCTTGTGTACACACACGTCTCCACTCCAACAGCGTATTATAATGTTTATGTTAAGAGAGGAGAACAGGAACAACTACTACTTTTGCTACTGCCTTTTACTCCCGTCCTTGTTGCTGCATTGTTGTATTGTGCAAGTTAAAGTTGAGTACAGAGAGAAAATTGTTACGCGGAAACGAGTGAAGAAAAGAAAGAGGAAGAAGAAAGCAGCTGTTGGATGAGTAAAGTTGGTATATTAGTTATGGATGTGTGTTTTATAAGTGTATATATAGCTGGGTTGTGTGCTCCTTGGTCCGTTGATTTTTTTTTTGCTCATGGCTCATATTATATGAGAACAGAGTAAAAGCAAACTCAAGTCCAAGTTTTTTTTTTCTTCTCGGTTCCTCCATTCTTTTTCCTGTCTCTTATAAACTACTTATATTTGCTCTGCTACAACTGGTACTATTATTATTGGGTAGCATAATACTTTTATTATATACAATACACAAGTTCCTTTTCTAGAACAACAACTTCACACAACTTGAAATTATTACTCATTTGAGTGAAAATGTAGCGAAAATTTCTTTTTCCTTTTCCTCGACTTGTTCTATTTCCTTGCTCAAAAGTAAAATTCAATGTTTGTCTATCAGCATGTTTTCATTCTACAGCTTGGCTCCACACAACTCAACTTTTATTCCAGGAAGACCATGAGAAAAAATATATATTTCTTGTCGTTTTTTTAACAAAACAAGCACTTGAAATATTCTCTGTTTGATATTTTATATCATATTCTGTCAGCTCTAACAAAAATTCAATTATCATTCCTAGAACCATAAACGTGCGTATTAAAAAGTGTAATGAGAAAATATACTCGCATAAGGACCTGTATTGAACCTCTGGATTTAGAGTAATATTTTATTTTTAATAAAAATTCGAAGAAGGAAACTGAGCCAACAGTATAAACGGGGTAAGGTGGTGTTATACTGTGAGGCTGATAATGCTAATGATAAAAAAAACATGAATATGGTTTTGTGGAAATGAGCAGTACTGGAGGGCCACAGAAGAAGCTTTCAAAACCTATTTAGTCATTCATTCAAAAAGACATTTCCGAGAATTCCGTTTAATAACATGGGATCGTAACAGTTGTTGTATCTGCGTCAAAAAAAATATCAACTGGTAGTAGCAGAAGAACTGTAAATGGCTTCAAAGAGTGTTGTAATCAAAAATTGAGACTAAGAAAATATCTTCACTTATCGAAGAAGCATGTGGTATAAGTTAGATCCAAACTCTTTGCACATACTGCTATACATGCAAACTTTCTCATCATCAGTTTACTGCTTAACAAACCCTACACATTTTGCTTTTTATCACGTTGCTCCCTGATTGAAATCCACTTTTTTCACAAGCCACTACTATTTTTTATAGCTTGCCACGCTGGAGCACTGACACATCTCATTAAATTTTACTACATATTATTCTCATTCTACGCTACAATATGTGCCCATTTAATAGCAGAAAGCGAACACAAAGCTTACTAATAAGCAAATGGGGTGCAATCGAGAGTTTTTATGATAGTTAAATGACTAGCATAAAGATAGTTATGAATTTTAAATAATCTTGGAGAATATTGTGTGCTGTGTGTGTTTGATTTCTACGTAATTCTCACAATGCCCCTCCAAAGTTCCACTTCCCAACAAGTACATAATAATATTACTTATTGATAACCGTAATAGTAATCAACGTCAATTCATGGCACATTCACATGAATAGATAGGTTATGGTTTCACTTTTCTCATCCACACAAAAAAAAATCTATGACCGCGTAGCCAGCGCGTATACACATATTCGTAAATCAGTCTGTGTACCAATCTATTAATAACGACAAAGTGTGTGAGAGTGAGTCAAAAAGGTCATAAATTATCTCAATTCGTCTTCAAAAAATGCGCGTTAGACATGTATCCATATAATTATAAAGGGAGTAACAGCTTCTTCTACGCACTTATACTACTACTACTCCACCGGCCTGTCTATTATTTGAGCTGTTCAATTTTTTGAATAGGCTCTCTCGGCTTGACTATGTGTGAGTCAAGTCAACTTATGAAAGGCGAAAAATATATTGCACATCAGTCATCATCATGATGGTTATTCAACACGGGAAAAAACGAAAGAAAAAATACACTCCCGTTTGCCCTGCTTGATGCATATCTTTTGTGTGTAATATGTAATAGGCAGACATGCACGTTTCCTCATATTCTGTTTCACTCCAGATATCTATCCGTCTTTTCAGTTTTTCAGTCAACAATTTTCCCATTTGCCTATACTAACAACTCATAAGAAGAATATGTGTGTGCACTATTAATGATATATTCTGTATTTTTTTTCTTGTGTCCGTTTGTCCAATCATTGTGTGCATGTGTGAATACTGAGAAATAATATATTAATAGTTTGAAGTGAGTACAAAAGCGGATAAACAGAGTTAAGCAGCAGGAGAGGAACAACATCTTTACCTCTTGAATGTGTATCAAAAATCATTAATCTTTCAGAAAGTAGCCAAAAATTGTACAGCAGGCAAGAAGAGTACAGCATAAGAAGACGATTTTTTTTCAGGAAGGAACACACTGAGAAGAAAGGAATGATACTACTGTGTGTCCGTGTGTTGAGGAAAAAGGGAATTTGGAGCAGATTATATTAGTCATTCAATCACATTGGCAGGGGCAGTGGTAGAAGGATGGATACTTTCTGCACTGCATGATGTGTGGTGAGTGGATCGACATCATGGTCATCATCGTCGTCTTTGAATTTGATGTTTTATGTGTATTTTATTTGATGTGTACACAATAACGATGACTGCAGGTCAGGATGAAGTTGATGATGATGATGAGAACGAAAAAAATGAATGGATGGATGAACGCGTTCATTTCTACAAGCTGAAAATAATTCGGTTCTATCGGAAGTGCATATAGATTGTGCCGTGTTAGCAGTGTGACGGCTGGAATTAGAATGCCAAAGTGTAAAATCCTTTTTTTTGGTGAATGTTAATATTAATGATGCTGATGACTGAAAAAGGACCTTTATCCTTTGTATCTTATGCCATGGAATAATGTGCAGCAAAACAATAATGACAAGTAAATACAGTGGACGAGAAGAGAGAAAAATGCGAAAATGATTTTAAGCGAAATTGAACTGGTTTAGTGGAAATGAAAGAGAGGAAGACCTCCAATGCGTTAAGAAAGTGATCTCACGCAGAGACAAATCACCACGAAACGATCTTTTGATAAATTACCAGTCGGTACTGTTAAAGAATAGACGTATGTATGTACGTCCTCGATTCAATCCCATTGTATTGTATGCACACAGATAAAATTTGATGGGAATTGGGATAAGAAAAAGGATAGAAAAACGTGCAGAGACTGAGACTCTTCCAAGTCATTCTTATTTCTAAAATTAGCATGCTTTACATAATACCGCACAATAACAACAGCAATTTAGATAGATTGACTTTGGCTGGATATCGATTTTCTATGAATTGCGGTAATTTGGTGCTATTTAGAGAGTCAGTAAAATCCACTAAATACCCCCTGTGTCTGATTTGTAATGGCAATAAAACTCACACTGGGTTTTGCTCTATTTCTCATTATTCTCGGTAGTGAGCACCTTCAAGGCAATGGAAAATGCTGCTGAGTAAAGTGAAGTCACCGGAAACTCCAAAAAGGATTTTCCTTCATTTTGTGTACGCGTCTTATTTCCACATTCATTTTTCAGTTTTCAAATAAATATTTTCGTTAGCAAGATTCTAAAAATGTAAGACAATAATGTGCTACTGTGCACTGCATATACATTACATAATCATTACACTGTGCTCTAATTGCTTTTCACGTCGGCAATCTGAAAGCTGACACTTGTATGACTGTAAATTACAGTAGCCATTCTTGTTATTATTACGTACTGTTATTATTATCATCATCTTCATCTTCAGCGACTGATTATTTTAATTGTGCAAATGATCTCCGGTTTTACATTTTGATTCATCTCACACCACAATGCATTATTTTCTTTTATTAACTGAGAATAAGTTATTTACCAAAATAGAGGTACAACTTGCTAGATGCGTACTTTTTACAAAGCAAACCCAAGTTTTCCTGACTCATGATGATGATGATGATGAAAGTTAAGTTGTAATGATAATAGAGTTCTACTCACATCATCACACATGCTAAAAAGAATGATGCAACCAAAACTAAACAGCTATAGTCCCACTGCCTCCTCTAACTAACTAACTAAGATGTTTCCACAGCACGGGCGGCAGCATGTCCACGTCAAAAATCTCATATTTTTTTAACTACACGGTATGCATACATAGAACATAATTTTAACAAAGATCCTTCCATATTTTACCACCATAGTGTATCTGTCAGTCAACGTTGACTCAGCAATTTTTGGTGAAAAGCCGAAATGAAACCTTGCTGCAAAAGTAGTAAGTAACAATAATAATAATAATCGTCAATTTCTATTCATGTTCAAAAAGGAATACAAATATCATATACAGAAAAACAGTGTTGAATTCTGAACGACAGAAACGAAGGCGATAAATGAAATGAGAGAATAAAAAGATGAGGAAAATGACTGTATCTCCCTCTCTCCCTGAGCTACACTTTTCTTCTTTCTTCATCTTACCATTATCATAATCATTATTATTGCTCACTTTTATGCTCAACATGAACGTGTACATAGGATGATGATGATGATGATGATGTGTGTCTCTATTTCTCCCAATTGCACATTTTTACATTACCGACAAGACTGGCATGGCATGGCATGCAAGGGCTATACACATTTTTGGTAGCAGTGAATGTAGCAACAGTAGTAATAATAAGTTTGGAAACAAGCCCACAAAATTATTTGATTCAAAAAATGCTACTACACAAACTAACTACACGTTCATCGTTGTTCTGCTCAACATCTCACACAATAGACTAGTGGCAATGATAATAATCGTCATGATGAGTATCACCCACCGACATATGTATGTATTATTGAGTAATTTCCATTAGTGTCCACTCATAAGGATCAGCCATTTGTAAGTT
>JAHZMZ010002551.1:0-10031 GCA_027743805.1 Lepidocyrtoides sp. E14 | reverse complement strand
TTCTCACAGTTTTTATACCTGACATGTAAAATAGCGTAACCTAATATACAAACTAAAGTAAGGAACAGTGAAAAGTTCTCCCAGGGTTATATTATGTTCAGCCAATCTCCCTGACGAAGACAATAATTCATGTCACCTGCATGCATGCTAACAATTAATTTCAGTCACGTAACATAATATATATATGTATACTTTCCATTGGAAGTAATTTGATATTTTATTTCTTAATATTTTTTAATCACTAATTTCAGCCACCAAAACCAGTATCAAATCAAGCTATTATATAAAAGCTGGTGATAAAGAAATTGTATAATTTAAAAAATTGGTAGGTCTAAAAAATAAATTAATATGGCCTGCATTTGTATCGGTCCCATATCAAGTGGTAAAACGCTACTGCTGAAACGTTTACAGGGTACAGAGGTAAATTATATCAATCATAAAATAGTAAATTCCGCAGTTTACACTTCTATTAGCAGCTAAATCTTCATAATATTACATTCTATCTATGTAGGTGGATGAATCAACGTCCACTGTAGAAACTGTTGGTTCAAATATTGTTCAAATACCAAAGAGTCTCGATATCATGAATGATGCAAGTAAAAAAGTTACTAGTGGTACAACTTCCGGAAAGGAGGAAAAAGATTTTGTTGGTGTTCGGGAAGTTGGAGGGTCCATGTCTCCACTGTGGCCTTCCTACTACAATCCCTATAAACCAGTAAGTTGAAAATCTGTTGCGTTACATAAGTAAATGCATTCACTATTAAAATGATACCGTTAAGCGGTACTTTTGCTGAATTTTACAGATAGTTTATGTCATCGACTCCAGTAACCTTTTCCAAGTCTCCATTTCTACAGTTCATCTTATGGAAATCCTAACCCATGAAAAATTGGTTAGGTGTAGAATTTTAATTTTACTATCAAAAAAAGACTTAACCGATACAAAAAAGTTAAATCTCCTCAAGTTCATGATGAGATTAGATAATATTATTTAATCAAGTGGGAAAGCGTTTGAGCTGCATGGAAGTAAGCTCAATGACAGGTGAAGGCATAGAGGAGGTGAGAAAGTGGATTGTGGACAATGTAGCGTTTTCTTCAAGACTGAGTCAAATTGAAAAGGGTAACGTACCACTCATCAATTAACTGCATTTATGTACATTCAATTTTTAGAAATTCTCTGTGTAAAAAACTTATTTTATTCTTGTTCCTGAAACTTCACTTCATTTTCATACAGTAATATAACATGGTGCACCACTTATTTTGACAAAAAATTGCTATCATAAAGGGTTCTACGAGGGAAATGGTTGATTCTAAGATATTTATTCAAAAGACCTTGCTTGGCATTTTTGTTTTCTTAACTTACAAGTGTAGGTATTTGTATTAAGTTGTGTCAGTTTACAATATATTATTTAGTTTTGGCTTTTACTCTACAGTTATCACTGAATATTATAGTATGTAGTTTAACGCAACAATAGTATTGTACTCATTGTGGTAGTCTTATTATTCATATACCGATACATGATTAGACAATAAGTTAGGAGACTATACATTCGTTCTGTTGCTCCTTTTCAACAAAAGAACACATTGCGACAGAATGTGGTTAACCTATATTTGGTAGTAGTCTTTTAAAATTGGACAACAATGTCTCATGTAAAAATAATTGGCATAGAATATACTTCAAAGGTACACGATTAAAAAGAGATTTGAATAAAGTTTCCTTTCTGAAGTTCAATCAAATGTATACAATATATATAGGTTTGAGTATACTAATAATTGCGTTACGTATAAAAGGTAAATTAATCACAGTTCCAGCTAGTGCATCATTGGCTAAATGCGGTTCTACTATGCATAAAACACTTCTTGAAATTTCATTCTCACGAGAATTTCCGATTTGCCGGAAGACGTGAAACCGCCAAAGTCTTGTATACGGAGCGTGGAAAATTTTAGATAATCCATGAGCTCGATACAGGCCCTCTCGGAGATCTGTTGTGTAACAGAGCAATCAGATATGTAGGTATTACACATTCATTTGGAGCATACGTTGGTACAACTAATGGTAAGCAATTAGGTGTAAAATTTAGGAATGGGAAAAGTCACCTGAGGAGATGAAATGTCCAGATTAGTCAGTTGCTGGCAGTTGACAACCCCACAAAGCAATGAGACATCGCTAATGCTTGGAGCCCTCAGTGTCAAACTGCGCAGTTCTGGAAACATATAGATAGCCAATAAATGGTTACTTTTTCACATGTAGAAACGGTAAATTTCATTTATTGTAAAAAAGATGCGAGCAACAGGTACCTGATAAATTTCCTATGAAATGACCGAATCTCATGAGATTCCCATTGACAATTCTAAGATCTCTAGGACGAGCAGATAATTCCGCAGTGGAGATTGACATCTTGGCCCCAGTAATACCCTCATCTGAGAATGTAGGTTGTATCGAGTCACAGTTCTGGTTAATGACAAGTTCCAAGAGATAAGGCAAATCTTTGAATATAGTGCATAACCCACTATCGGAAAGTCTGTAAGCTTCCTTTACAGCAGAACCTTCGACCAGTTTAAGGCACGTTAAGGTGTGAGGCACTTGAAGACATCTGTCTGGAGCGAAATCTACATTTGTTACCCTGTCTTGAGATATGTGTAAATTTTTCAATGAGGGAAAATATGAGAGAAAGTCTGTCCCTTGAACGTTTACTCCAATCAAAGCCAAGTCTTCCAAGGAAAGTAAACGTGGCCATTTGAGAGGATTTTCCGTGGCACTTCGAATCACAAGATGGGTAAGAGTTGATCGGAACGTTTCCAGAAACAAACATAGCTGTTCCGCTTGAACTTCTTCTTCCACTAAAATATGTAACGTTTTCAATGGGAAGCTCCTGGATGCAAATTTTTCCATACAAGGAATATCAACAAAACTCAGCGTAAAGTGTTGGATTTCTGTCAACTTATTCAGTACTAAATATTCATTCTCCGTTAAATTAGAAAGAAAGCAGCTGTAATGTTTGTGTGCGTCTCGCGGCGAGTCAACATCAGGGAAGTAGTTGATTTTCGTTAAATTTGGCATTGAAGCTAGTATTTGTGCAATGATTGGACTTTTAAATGACACCTCCCCATTTGGTTGTGGTGAAAGCCTGTGCCAGCCCCTGGCAAACAGGTTGAATATCTGTACTTTCTCCAACTTTCCAGACATTCTCTGAGGATTGCTGAACCTGGCAGCAGGAGGGAACTTCCCCTTTAGGCTTAATTCCTGTATATTAGGTAGACATTCAGCAATGAGATCTTCTAAATAACTCAGATTAATTTCCTTATATTTGATGTCCAACTCCATTGCTTTCACTTGGCTTCCACATTGCTTTCCAAATTGAAGAAGCAGATCTGCAGACACCTTGTTGCCGACAATAATGCCGTAATTTTCCCATACTGTTTGATTAGCTGGGGTTTCTTGTAAATATCGTTGTATTGTTGAAGCATTGTCCAGGCGGACAAAGGTTCTTTCCATCATGTATTTTGTTGCAGGGCTGTAAAGAGTTTTATTGAGAAAACGGCATACCTTTAATGATTCTACTGGAAGGTATCTAAATGCAATGGCCAAGACCTATATGTAAAAAATAAAGCCAAAATCTCAGTAGAATCTTGAAAAATAAAAACTTAAAGAATGACTCTCAATATCAGGTACCTGCACTTATCTATTGATGAGTCATCGCAACTAAAGGGATTGACCGACTCAAGCAGGGTTTTCATGAAAATAAATTACATGGATGTGTAGTTACCTCCGATTCACGGCTATGGATGGTCAGTACCGCATCCATAAGCTCCGCTATCGAGGACTCTTCCTCGTCTGTATCCATCTTGCTGATTTTTCCGGTAATATAAAGACTCTCTTTCTTTTCACTTTGTGGTATATGATGATAATGATGATGGTGAATGCTTGGTGTTATCTTAATTGAACCATCATGTGAAACATCTAGAAAGTATACATTCATACGATTTAAGTATAGTCACGCATATTTTGAATATGAATGTATCATTTTTATCATCATCTTCATAATGTATATATCATAATAGAAATAACATTGGTGCGTGTATGCACCATTGATTTGTCCAATAATTTAAAGGAAACAGTTTCATTATGTAAGTATCTCGTGACATCCATCATCAATCTACATTAAACATTAAATCATTTTTGAAACGTAAAATAAGAGGTCAGTTTGTTGAGGAGAGGAAGTCACATAATATTATGTTATTTGAAGATGAAACGCATTCGTGTGGTGATACTGATAGGCTAACATTGCTATCTTTGTTTAGTGATGTTACTGATAAGCTACAACAATCTTAACTAACACAAAAAAACTATACACCAATTTTACTACCGTAGAGATACGTTTTCGTTGCAAATGTAAAATACTCTAGCCTATTTTTCATTATCTGAGAATTGTACACGTGTGCACCTTTTCAAAATGCATCTGTGGAAAAAATAACTATGTATCTCCGTCTCAAAACCATATCACGACAGACGCTTTGCTTTCGCGTTGAAAAACTACCTCTACAAAAATTAAAGAGTACGTACATATACATAATATTATGTCGGTGTGTACCTACGCATGTAATAGTTATCAATGTGAGTTAAGTCAATTTGTCACTTGAAACATCATTATTACTCCCCTCATTTGCTATTTTAAAATTCACCTTAACCTTAAGATTGCTACCGAAAATACATTCTTAAAACTCTGATTTCATACTATTTTTAACATTGCCATAATCTTTGCCATTCTAACTAGGTATGTATATTGGCACGAGGATGGCCTTTTTCATTCTCAAGTTTCATCAACATAAATGGGAGTAGTGAGTAACAAGTGACTTCAGCAAATAAACTCAAAACAACAATGAAATTCAAACTTTAAACAAACAGGATCATTTGTGCATAGCTGAAAACGACGATGGAATAGTTTTTTTTTGTCATAATGAAAATAATAATAAGCGTAATTCTTTCACTTTTCACTGGTATTTAGAATGTTCAAGTGCCGCAATGTTGGTTTTTATAAAATTAATTTTGCATGTAGCTACGGTGGTGGTTCTAAAGACTGCATTGCCAATTGGCATGCATGCATACTTTTGCAGAAGAAACATTTGGACTAAACGTTTAATGAGTTTTCTAGCATTAGTATTGTTTTATTTTTTTGAAACCTTTTCTCTATCTAGCCCATCTGGCATCTCACTAGATTGCATTTGAATTATTCAGTCTTTTGGCTCCCTAGATAACTAGATTAAGTTAACGACTAACTCTTCCTTTTTAGTAAAATCTACCAATAGTAAAAAAATAGCAGTAAAAACTTTGGACAAACAGACGTCCCGAACAGCAATGGCAAGCAGGTAAATTGAGAGGGAAACACATAGACTTATATTTTTTTTATGACTTGCTATGCGTCTCTGTCTCGTATTTTTCTAGACACTGGTTGACTACATGCTATACCTACACTTACACCTATTCATTTCTATCTCATCTTGTATAGATATGTACATTACGCTGCTGACTGATGATAGACACATATTTTAAAATGTTTTTCGTACATACTTTTTGCATAATCTTCATTTGCAATAAAAGCATGCTACAAAGAAGTTTCATTGCGTTCCTTTTCATATAAGGAAAACGTTCGGTGAACTTGAAGGAGAAGCAGAGGAAATATAACATAATGGGGTAGCATGATAATAGTATGGTGTATTGGCAGTAATTTTTGCCTGTCCTGGAGTCAAGTCTACAGTCTTGTAGAATGTTTGAAGTGTTTGAATCATGTAGTCATAATTGCAGTGTAGAGAAATATACTTACACATACTGCTGTGCAAATCCTGACAAATTCAATTGAAAATGTATAATTTACACAATTGGAATGCAGAACTAAAACAATATTGTCATTTTTATTTTCCATCCTGCTCTCACTTCACTTTACACAGCATCACAATAGCGCAGGAACTTTGACAAATGCTTGTACGTTAATACAAGTTGCCCTTGTTATTCAATCAAAATTTAAATTTCTTTAAAGATCATATAAGCACATCAAATATTAAGATGATACATAAGAGATGGTGTGTATCGTATACACTTAAAGAAGCATTCTACATTATAGAGATGTTTGTTCACACTTTCGCGACCTTTCACATTGCAGTTAGTATTATTAGTGATCAGGTAACTGTCAACGAAAGATTGTAAAATTGTAAAAATGGGCAAGTCAACGCTACTGTATTGTTCACTGGATAATTGAATTATATTAATGAATTGACAACTGAACAAGAACACGTACTCAACTCATACTATTGAATACTATGATTGTGTCTATGTATAGCAGTGTAATTATTGACAATTTCAGCCGTTTTATCTTTTTCTCTGCGCTGTTTGTGTACGTGTAGCACAGCTCGTACTGACTGGCTGAGTAAACTTTTACGACTACGACTTGTAGTAGCAGCGAGTATTTTGATAGAGCTTAGAACAGAATTTGCCTGCAACGAGACTTGCTATACCCTACTGCACGTGTTTGTATACCTATGTAGTACATACTTAAAAAATGGTACTTGATGTACGATGCATTGCCGTAAAATGTAATGGGGATGAAGTTGTAGAAATATCATATATAAACGCTAGACAGTAATGTATCACCGCATACAACTACGTAGTGTGTATAGCCTTCATTATATTGTTCACGAAATGGGCATCCTCAAAATCAACTACATCGCCGGCCTCTTCTGGTAATCTAGGTTAGGTTAGGCACATGTTGTTATTAGCCGCATATGGATAATAACACGGATAGGTAATATAAATGTATAAAAATGTGTATTATCTGCAATTTCTGTAAGCATGCTTGTCTAAGAATTATACATGCGTCAGAAAATTGGAATTTACGTAAGTGTATGCATTCTTCATGTCTCAGTATGTGCTGAGTACTGATGTTTTAGTAAGTCAATAAAACAGAGGCGCTACATATCCCACAAGATTCACACATAAGCCTTCGTTAACTAAACCTTTATTGTTGCATTCTTTTTTGGGGGATGGTTTATGTGGCATGATGAACTACTATGGTTCTACACATGGGATCTTTACTACTTGTTAGTAGACAATGACAATCCAGTCATTAGCAACTCAAAAAAGCATTCATGAAAGTGATTGTGTGGGTTGTTTTGTATGTAGGTAGATATTTTTACTACACCTTTTCTTACAGTCTCAATTACTTTGCTATATTACATACCATACCTACTACCTCTCTGAGTGGATGAATGCATGTGTGTATATGGAGCAATTTGTATAACACGACCCATGATCGTCCTAACTTAAAAGTAAAATGAGTTCTCTTCTCCCTTTCGTCAATATCATTTGAATTGACCCTGAAATATGTGTTTCTCTTTTTAAAATAATTTTTACATTCATATTATCCGAAAACATTCCCGATGTACAAATGCACATTTATAACTGTTATATAAGTATTGGATTTAAATTGCTCATGTATCAGTTCAGTTTGAGATGAAAGGCAACATAATATATGAAAGAAATCTCACACGCGCGTTCTACTTAAAGGTTAGAAACCGATGATGGGCTCAGGACCACAACTATACACAAGTGAGCACAGGAGTGAATGGTCTTTAATAAAAGATCTTTTAAGGATAACTGAGGGCAATGAACACACCAATGCTTTTTGTTTACAAATCAATTAAATGAAGCATCAATAATGCTCCGAAACCTAAACGGCAAATGCAAAAATGCAATTTATGATGAAAAAAACCTCCCTTCATCAAGTGCAGTTACTGAAGTTGACGAGACAAAAATTGCAACGGGTAGGCTGTTGCATACAGTATGGATCCCAACTCCCAACAATTTTTATGCAGAACAATGGACCTCCGACATGGCGCGCTTGAATCTAGGACGCTTTAAGATGACGTACACCGTAACCCAATTTTGGATGCATCACACATGAACTTTGTCGTGAACGTAGTAACATCATAAAGTAGGAGGACCAGAAAACTGCTCCTGCTGTTTCATTGTTACAGCAGAGGACCTGACTGCAACAGCAGCACTTGTAAAGTGGTGGTAATAATGTTAAATGCTAATGAATGAATGTATTAAGAGCATACACGTGCAGAAATACTATGCAAAGTCAATCATTGTTGCTCATTGACACATTACAGAGCTCAATATTAAGACTGACAGTAGTAGACAGCAGTGAATTATTGACTACATTAAAAACGTACAGAGGAAAATTAGCAAAGTTGCGAGAGCAAACTTGAAGAGAAAACAAAATTCAAAATCCATCAACGTTTATAAAAACGGTATCCATCCATTTTACTCATTCGGGTAAAATCTTCTTGTTGTTAAAATATGTTCAACATATTTAGTCTTTGATTTCGAATAAAAATCATCAATAAACCAAAGTTGTTCCACAACTGTTCTGCTTCTATAGATCAGCAAACCCAGAATTCTCTAAACCTGAATTTCATGCACATAAAGATAACCGAATTCCGTGCAAAACAAAATCATTTTTGTCCGTTTTTTCAGAGGTATATTATTACATGCTTCCACTTTGAATTTAATCCGAATGGTATAGATTACTATTCAAAAAAGATCGAACATTTACGACATAAAGTAGCTGGAAGCTTGTCTTCAGTTGTACAATATTTTCGTTTAAAAATATCAAATCTATGGAACGAAATTTCATTTACATAAGTACCTACGTATTTCACATGAACTTCGGTTGGATTAAATGCATATGATACAGGAGCAAAGCTGAGCAATCTATATTATATGCTGTAGTAGGGAACTTGCGGACAAGTCGTATTGCCGGTTTTTCTTATTAAAGTTTTATAATTGCGCTTGTTGTATATCTCTATTAACTTATTTTTGAAAATAACGTAGCACGTACATATTATGCAGGCGCTGTCATATCATTATCATGTACCTTTTTCAGTTTTCCATTTTCATATCAGTACGAAATACAGCAACAACGTTTTTTGAAGCAATTTGCATGGTCTAAGAATCACCTCACTGGATCAAACTGGATATTATGACTTTGCCACTGTTGTGTGATATATTGCATTTTTTAATTTATCTTATTTGTTTTGTTAACGTATTTACATTTTACATCTCAGATCTAAAATACCACATCTCACAATAGAACCCACATCCGCAATGCAATGTTATGAGAGTCATTCAAATCATTGCCATTTTCCTTGGGTTACGAATGATGTGAATGTACCTTTTACACGTGCACGTGTGCTCTACATACCTATTAAATAGGGTTAATGATTCATGTATTAGATAAATTAAGCGCGCTGATATATGGTGGTATATCTTTATTGGACGCCAGATATGATGCATGTACTACTGTGATCAAGCTACACAATTTTGACGTAATGCTTTTCGTCTGGTGTTTGTGCAGTGTAGACTGTTGTTTACTCATTTTATGACCTTCAACATTTTATACAACAAAAACTACGCCGTTTGTTGAGTGAGAAGGGACATTGATGAGACAATACATAAAAATACTGGACAAAGTTGGTTCCAGTCTAAGATCAAATCCAAAACACCCATTTTATTTTACAATTTTATTTTGGTCGAAGGTAGGAGAGGTTGTATAATATGCATTACATGCAGTACGTATGCAAGTAGGTAACTTGAGAGCTGAATTTCTGTAAAACGTAACTTTATCTGCCAGCATACATTATAGTGAGTGGGTTCGTATTCTCTTCCCTTCTTATGACAAACACTAATATAGATCCTAGGCAATCAATCAGTGCAAAATTTTGCTCTGCAGAAGTGATACGTCACTTTGCCCCACACGAACCGTGACTCAAAGTTTTGTCAAAGGCATCACGGTTCTTCTTGCCCGTATTTACTTTCTTACGCACAAAAATTATGGAAGGTAAAAGTAGGCTTAAAATCATTTCACTGAAATGGCTCATCAATGAAAGCAGCAGTCCTTTGTTGGGTCGTTTATGCAAGGTACAATTATTTTCAAGTGGCAAGTTCTTCTTTCCTCGCTAACAAAGTGGGAATTTCC
>JAHZMZ010002550.1:0-14063 GCA_027743805.1 Lepidocyrtoides sp. E14 | reverse complement strand
CTGTAATAGTTTCAAAAATATGTCGCTCAGGTAGCATAATAATATCCCCTGTCGTTTTAGACAGGTACAGACATTCCGTAACGGTAAATCCAGTTAAACAAATAATCCGCGCCAATTCCTTTTTCTCCACTTGTCTTTGCAGTATTAAAGTTACTAAGGAAAATAATGAGCGGGAAAATTTGTCCCGTTTTTTCTTACGGTCAAGTGTCTCGTACCGAATAAAACCAAGTAAAAATATAGCCACTGAAAGTATGCAGAGCCATATACTTTGATCAAATGGTCGGAATAAAATTGTAAAAAGATTTTTGTACTCGTATCTTTTGTTCGATTCGCTATATATCACAAGGGTTTTAGTATTTTTTAAAAGCAAAGACTCACTTGTAAAAACCTCAAGTCCTCTTGTAATTGCACGACCTTCGCCAGAGTAACTCAAGATCAGAGTTTGAACGTAAGATGAACGCTTGGGATCAAACTTTGCGCCTATTACGGTACTAAAATTTAAATAATTTGAAAAAGTTTGCAGTGTCAAGTACAAAGAATTTTTACATAGGTCGTCTGTTTTACGTGTGTATCTATACAGGTTTCTATATGCTAACTCTGGTGTCAGTTTACATATGAATCTTGGGACAAATTCGTTCTCATAAATGTTTAAAACTGGCTTTATGCAGTCCGTCAATTCCGATGAACTAGTTCTAATATTTCGATGCGAAGAGGTATGTCCGGTTGCCATAACTAGTATATTAAGTAGCCCAATAAATGGGCCTATTTTCCTGTACGTCTGTCGATCGATATGGCAGAAGTGACAGGCCCATATGATTCCTCTTATTCGAATTTTTCGCTTACCTTCGGAATACTTTATTCCGTACTCCAAGATCAGGGTTACAAACGGACTTGAGAACAATCCCTCATGATATGAAGGACTTACTAGCTTGTTTGGTTTTTCATTGACAAAGGCGACTGAAATTATGACAGTGTTTTGTTGAAATAAAGCCATTTTTTTTAAATCCTGTGATGTACATTAGCCATAAGCTCCATATATTTTGGTAGATGTTTTCAAAATTTAAACCGTCTAGTCTTCCAATGAGTAGCTCGGACAAGGGTGTTAATATAACTGTTACTGAGCTTTTGCCAACACCTGAGCGGAAGGTAACTTTTTCACATTTGTACTTTCTGGGCAAATAGCGTAAAGGACAGTACCAAAAGGTAGAAATTGAGAAACCTGTATTTTTGATTACCCATGTGAACACACCTTGGTTTGGATTGTGTATGTTTTGGTTATCTTGGACCACTTCAGTTAAAATAGCATAGCATTGTTAAGAATGTGGCTTAAAGTTTCTGCCCTCCGTCCTTTCCTGATAAAAAAAATTGTTGCATGGCGGTATTGTTTCCAGTTAATGGTGAGATGGAAACAAACGATAAGCTGAATGAGGACAAAGAAAGGAAGTGAAAACTTGGCTAAATTCATATTTTATCAGTACATTAGATTCCAACTCTTCAAAATTAACAAATATATGCGGCTTTTGAAAAAGAGAAGCTCCTCTAAGGGAAACGAAACGGTTGTGCTATCATTGCCATAGCAAAGCAATTAGGCCACGCGAAAAATATTCAACGAAGCAACTTTCTTACATAAAATATTTTGAGTAATTGGTTTACTTATGTATGCCCATGTTCAGCTTTATTTCGTAAGCCAAATAAATAGTATTTAATTTCTAAATGAATAGGCATTTTAGTTTCAAGACGAGTTAAGTAACTACCACTTAACCAACATTCCTATTGTAGCAACTGACACATTTTTCATTTCGGCCATATACTGTATGAATAAAACTTATGTAAATCCATTTACAAATTAAAAAGAAAGAGCATCGGTAGTACCTGTTGTCTACAATGGAATTTAATATATAGATATACAATTTTTTTAAACAAATTCCGAATCATGATAAAATTTAAAATATGAACGCAGGTTGTTCATTATTTAAATACGTTTATAATATATATTAAGTTGATTAAGAAAGTTTTCAGACTTTATTATCAAAAATACTGTCAAAAATGGTTAACATGAACTTAGTGTTCAATGAGACTTTCAATAATATGCCGCACGACATCTCAGTAAATGAAAATTTTTCGAGCCATTATCTGTCACCAACGGGACTCACAAATCGAATCTATTTCACCAAACGGTGTCATCCTTTCAGTAGCATTTTACGTTGAAGACTCAGATAAAATGCTTAGTCCATGTTATCAAGAAATCTAGCATAACCCATCTTACTACAACGCATGAGCGACAGCAGATTTACTGAGAATACAAATAAATCGTAGTAACTCCAAAACGAAACGTTAAAAATATTCTGTTGATAACTTTGAGTTCTGTGTTGGGGAAGTTCTGAACTGTCATTTGACGCATTGGTTAATGAGCAAAATTAATTCGTTATAACCATCGCTAGTTGTATTTTTCTGAATAATTACTCCATATTGCGCGCTACTGTTTGTTCGACGTGTATTTCCTTGTACTACGTCCTATCGAGTCGATATGAGAGACACGAAGACTCTTTTACACACGGACAAAGATGAACATATTTTGGGACCGCACCGCACACCCGCACTATCGCACACTTCATGATTTGTGACCGCACCGCACACCCGCACTATCGCACACTTCATGATTTGTGACCGCACCGCACACCCGCACTATNCACCCGCACTATCGCACACTTCATGATTTGTGATCGCTCTCACCTCGTATTGCTTTAGCTAATAGAGATGTACCAAAATGAATCTTTCCAGACTGATCTGTGAGTCGAATTTTCAGTGACATCTCATGATTGATAAGAACTTGGAGCACATTATCAACGTTTTTGGGAACCGTTTTGCCTCCACCTCTTGATAATAGCTTGACCTTAATAAACAAAAAATTTATTCGCCATCCGTTTTTATTCGCCAAATTTGCAATCAGCATTAGTCTTTAGAATTTTTAGGATTACCAGATCGTTAAACTCAGTCCCAGTTTGCAGGTGTTGCTCTTTATTGGTTAAGTCTATCGGTGATTTCACGGGAAGTTTTTTCAAAACAGCTGACTGAACATTTACTGTTTTATCTCCGGATGAAAGGACTCGCAGCAAAGGTTCTTAATTTTGTTTACTTCAGTTTTCAGGTCGGCGTTGTTTCCGAGTACCACTGTCTGAAAATCTATAAATTGGTAGTAATATTCATGATACTCAATTCTTGAAATTGGTGCTTTTAATGATTCAATGTTCAACTGCTGTACATAAAACTTACTCCGAAACTCTTGTTTGAATTGAGTCCACTCTGGAACCAGAATGTCTTGCTGCGTATCTTGGATATTGTAGGTGAGATTTCTTTGAGGGACTTCTTGGGCTTGTCTTGGTGATGCTGCTTCAGGAACAGAACGATTAAGTTATTGGCAGGGAGGCAAAACTTGCAGGCGAGACGACATCGTTCTCAGGAGATTAAAAGTAAATTTTGTCTGTAAGTACGTTAAAATGATCAGAAACGATTTAAATAAGGAGACTACCTCGGTTTTGAATGTAGAATTCAGTTCCGTTATCTATCACGGCTTCATTTGATCCTGTAGAAGCAACACCTGTATAAAGAGTTGATGGCCCCTTTAAACCTGCCAAATTATTTTACACACAACAATAAAACGAACCGGAATAACGAACTTGCACAAACTGCACCCTTTAGCATTTAATGTCAACATTAAACGGATTTTCTATTCAATACCTTCAAATATGCTGGTCAAAGGAGGAATCGGAACAGTTTTTTCTGGTTTGTTTGCTCGCTTGTGCCTTCTGCCAAGGTCACCTTCGCTACTCTCGATGTCAGAATTGTAGGTGTATTCCCTTGCCTTCTTGTTAGCTCTCAAATAGGTTTCTGTAAACAATAAATTAATTTTGAATTAGGACGAGGCTAGTGTTACAATACCATTTAATTTGTCATGAATTATTGTGTAAATCATACCGTATGATTTTACTACGTCCACTTCAAACTGATAGCAATCGTCATCCGGTACGTAACTTGAGTCCTTTAAAATTTCCTTAAAGTTAAGTGGTGTTACTGATGGCCAAAAGCGCTGAGTTTGATATGCTATCCACTTCAATGGAACGGCTTCCACAGAATTATCAGCAAGAAAGCGAACGACAAAACTTTTTTTGTTTTTGTTTTTCAATGCTGCTTCCAACCAACGTAAGCATATTTAGGTACTAGTTACATCCGTTTCCTCAATATGATTTGTCACAATACTTATACTAGGTAATTGCTTACTTGAACGTTAATCAATTTAGTAAACTTTTTAAATAAATTGTTTCTTTTCAATATACTGATGGCTTGAACCAAACACTTGAAGCACAAATATTAAAACGAATTAATGAATGCAAGTAATATGATCAATGTAACACATTATGTTCCATCATCAAGAAAACTCTTGAATTATCCATTTCAACCAGCATCACACGGATCAAAAAACCCGCCATTTCATCGTCGAACAGCATACAATGATGGTAATGTTTTCGTACATTTTTCATAATGAATTTTAGCGAATGCTTTTATTCTGTCATTCGGTACATAAAATGTAATTATTTTTGACCATGGAATACTCACATTTTATAACGCATCTTAAAAGCACAGGAACTGTACACTTATCTACATGCAATAATATATGTAAGACTTTGGTTGCAGTTTCTGTAAATAAAAATTGATACATAAAGATACCTACGATTACTGTCTCTTAGAGCGATTTGTATGGACAAAATATTCATTTGTATTCCTTAGGTAACTATGAATGGATTTAACATCACATTTGTGATTTAACCATACATTCAGGCAGAAATATGAAGCAAACAAAGTTAAGTAATTATACATTAAAAGGTTACGAAGACTGAAAGCATACACATTTACTCTTTCGTCAAATTGCTAAAACTAATTAGGGGCCATTCGAAAAGAAGGTCACGGAGCGCTAGTGTTAAATGCCCTTTCCTGCAATGTTAAAAAAGCGTGACATTCTTTTTGTATCTTCCCTTACTTATATGTAAACTTAAAATTAGGTGCTCGCAGGGTAGGGTAATGATTCACCGTTACATTGTCGCATTCTGAATTGACTGTTTTTTGTTAAGGTTGTCGAATTTTCAAATGCTTAGATTGTCGAAAACAAAATCAAGATTTCTAATTCAAAATTTACACTGACGAATTCGTGATGCAGATTGAGGAAATGAAAATAAATATTACCCTAACATTATTCTGCATAAACATAAGTTTATATTTGAAGATTATTCTGATTGCAGGTTTTGCAATCCCCAAAAAACATTTCGCGATAAAAGCTTCTCTGAGGCAACCTTTTGTACATGGTACACCCTGTTTTAAAGCTAAGTTTTCGCTGAACGGAAAATTGTACTTTTATGTTTTATAATGTTAAAGCATACAAAGCAGTCAGCTGATCTCACGCCAACACACCTTCTACCGATGTAAGTGATGGAATTGATGTCAGTTCTGTGTAATTTTCCTTACGGGGGTACAAGTTGACAATAAACAGCAATTATTATTATTATTACCGATACTTTAAGGACTAGCACCTTAGACTACGCTTGCGCATTACTCATAAGGAAACGTATTCTACATTCACGTATTTTAACACCAATATTCATGCTTTATGCTAAAACTGTACTGTGTATCAACCTTTGTGGAATTTTTTGCTCATTGATGTGCTATTAATGCTGAAAACATTAACTGTCCACGTAACGAGATTTCAAAAAAACTTGTGACAAACTACATTTGTGACAAAGATAGCATAATATGTTGTCACAAATACTTCGGTCACTTTATGTACTTCGGTATGGTTCATATTTTATATCATTTCCCTACACTAACAATTAAAGTGCAAGCGTAGCGCATTGTGCTAGTGCTCATTCAATGCTGCAATAAGAACGTTGGCGCGTGGGTTCAAACAACCGGGAAAATTTCCCACTTGCTCATTCGGGATTCTAACAGTTACCATGATCTCGCAACTTTCGATTCTATACAAAAACACAAATTTTGAGAAAATTGTGTTACCAAAGTCTTGCACTATCCTCGTAAGTTGAATGATTTAAAATATTATAAGTGAAGGTCTTTGTTTGAACATCAAAATATTTATGGTGCTGGCTAAAATTTGTGAATCGGCTAGTTAAGCTTAATTCATAATTTCAGACAAAAAAACACTACTACTAACGTAATACTAAAAACTGCAGCCTCGTTCTTCTTATAAGTTGTATCAAGGCATCTAGTAAAACGGTAACATTAGTTTGTAATAGTAGTATTGAAGCGGCCACGATTTGCATTTTTAGCCGCTATGGCGATCACAGTTGAGAGCGATCACACTTGTTTCCAGTTTTCCACAGTAAAGCAAAAAGTAGATACGGTCAAGCCTGCTGAAAGTGCGATGAAGATAATTAATACATTACCACTCATTCTGGCTACTTCAGGGTACTCCATCTTCTTTTCCGATTTGTATGTTTTTAGTCCATGACCCAAAAAGCTTTTAAGGTTATGTGCGCTTACGCTACTTTTAATCTCAGGTAGCAGGATCGTTTAGGTAGGGTAACGTTCGTTTACTTGCTTTAATATTTTAGAGAAAGTTTTTTGAATTTAGAATTCCCTTATAAGCTATTCTACCAATTCACGATACCTGACTGTCCAATTCTCTTTACCCGATTGGTTACATGAGCGGTTAGGTAGGCACCAAATTTGATACCGATCGTGTTGTTTAAATATGACTCTTTTCCAATATTTAGCAACTCCTCGTTATATCCGTTAAACTTTCTAACGAAATCCAAAGCGACAATCTCGGGCAACAAAACAGCGGTTTTGTTGCAGCGATTCAGTTCTTGCAAAAGCATTTCCTGTTCGCGCACGTAATACACTCTTTTGAGTGCGGCCATTTTTCTTTAATTAGTAAATCCCTCCCAAGAACAGTTTGTTGAGCAGTTAGCTTCATTATTAAACAATAGACTTGGAACGGAGGAATGAAGTCCCAAACGGTCGCGAAGTTACTCGGTACTAGTGTTTGACCAATTCATTCCATCCAAAACAGAGTAAGGGTCGATCTCGGAGTCGGCATAAACTGAGACAAAATCCTTCCTAGTTCTGACTAGAATACGTGTTCTCTGCTTTCTGTAGGGCTCTTTTACACTGTAAGTGCTGTTTAGACACTTGCATTAGCTCGTAGTTTTAACTTCCCCAGTTCTCGCCACAATGTCCAATTTGTCTTCTATTATTTGTTAGCAGAGATTGGTAACTTTTTCAAACAGTTACAGTTATAGTTACAGTTAAGTTACGTAACTGTAACTGTAACTGACTTTTTCAGATTGAGTAACTGTAACTGGAAACTGATTTTTTCAGGGAGAGTAACTGTAACTGTAACTGGTAACTGACTTTTTGCGAGGGAGTAACTGTAACTAGTAACTGAATTTTATGAGAGGGGGTTAACTGATAACTGTAACTAGTAACTGAGTTTTTGAGAGCCAGTAACTGTAACTGTAGCTAGTTACTGAAACCCTCCAGTTACCAATCTTTGGTTGTTGGAGAGTGTCATAGTGAAGTACACGTCGCTTTGCAATAATTTTTTGTAAATTTTCATTTTTGTATGCGTTGCTCATTAGTACTCCCACAAGGCAATAGCTGGCTAATAGCCATCTCAATTTTGAAGCAGATGTCGTGCTATTCACAAAAGGATTTCCCTGCTCCAGTAGCACTCGTATTACCGAGAGTAAATTTTCCACGTTTGATTGGTTGTAAGTGGGGCCGATATCAAAAATTCGTAAAAGTGCCATCATGCAGAACACCAAACCAGCAGAGGCAAATATGCATATCCAAACGTAGGTGTCAAAGGCTTTGACAAATACATCTATGACATATGTGCTTACCCCTCGTTTTCCACAGGTTACAAACCAAAACTGCCTAAGCGGACTGTGAAACTCTAGTGCGTCCCTGTGCTCATTCCCTGTCTTACGATTAACTACTGAATAGAAAAACTCCATCTTCAATTTTCCTGGCCAATAGGTTACGTTTCGAATGAATTTCATTTTGCCGTTGTCACATTGACGATCGCCACGCACTTTAACGGCAAAAGTGAAATTGTTCATGCTTAAATGCAGAATGTGTGCGTAAGCAGGACCTACTCTATCCTCCCTTTTCGGTATGGACATGGCTGCATTGGCAAAGGATGTAATTGTGTCTGAAAAGTGTTTTTCGCACAAAAGAAGTCTGTTTTGTATTACATTTGCTAAATGTTTTGATCTCGAGGGTAGTCCTGCTTTAGAATGTAGTTGCTCGCTTGCTGATTGTGTTGTCAGAGATGCAAGCGTGTGCAGGCTTATGTTTTCCAACAGTTCTGCATCCACTTTTACGATTTTTAAGTAAATCCCAGTCGTTTGGAGACAGTGGCTGCATGGATGCACCGCCAATACAGATGTAATTGGGCAGGGATTTTGTTTGCTGCAGGTGTCAGCAAAAACCACAATATCGCATCCAAACTTTTTGCTCGATACACATCCAAGTATTCATGAAGTATGCGTTTGTCTCCCATGTAGTAGAACAATGTATTCATCATATCGAAATCAGTCTGGTTACCAAAAAAAAATATTGTTTGGCGACCAGAATTTTGAAAGTAGGTGTAGTACGGTACTCACCTAGCCAATTGTGTGATGTGTTCAAATTGGATGCGAAAACCGCTCCTAGCTATTGCACACATAAATAAAATCCCATAACCAAATGACGAATATTTAATGCTTTTGGGTGCAAGGAAACAATTTGGTCCAATGAAAAGATTTTGCGCTTCTTCAAACATAATGAACAAGAATTATTTTACGTAAGCTCGAGTGGACACGCAAATAAGTAATGGAGACAAAGTTTGAATTTTGTATATACGAACAACGACAATTGAATATTTTAGAATAATTGGCCAGTACTTCCTCCTAACATCATTTATGTATTCCTTAAAGTAGCTACTCTACGCTTTTTCAAAAGTCCAGGAGACCATGGTGTATACCAGTAGCAGCCAAGACAACCGCATTTACAATAACATTTCGCTGTTCGATCACAAAGCAAAAAGTAGCTACAGTCAATCCAATTGAAAGTGCTATGAAGATGACCATTATATTGCCATTAATTCTGGCTACCTCAGGATACTCTACTGGTTTATGGGATTTGAATATTTTCAGTCCATGACCCAAAAAATCGTTCCACCAGTTTACCATGCCGGACTGTATGAGATTTTTTATCCGTTCAGACACATGAACACTTACATGATCACCAAATGTAATACCGATTGTTTTATTGAAATAAGCCTCCTTACCAATGCTTAGTAAATCCTTCGTAGTTCCGTTAAACTGTTTAACAAACTCCAACCCGATACTTTCAGGCAGCAAAATTGCAGTTTTATTGCAACGACTCAGTTCTTGCGTTAAGGTTTCCTTTTCGCTGACAAAATATTTGGCTTCAAGAGCTGCTCTTTGAGTTTTGTTAAATATGCTCTTTTTAACATTGGGTAAACAGCTAGCTATAGTTTGATACAACAAAGTTGGAACGTTGGCATGAAGTCTCGCATTTTCCCACAGTTTGTTAAGAATGGTAGACATATCCTTATCTTCTATGGAATTTATAATACTTATCTCGGAATCGGCAGAAGCAGTGTTCCATGGGCGGTCCAAGTCTTTAATAAGTTTGTAAAGACGATACGTCTCGTCAAGAAAACGGTATCCCTTCGGGGTACTATTACGATAAGTACATGAATGAGGAACATCTAGTATCCCTGTCCTCGTGTAAATATGAAATTTGTCTTCAATCAGTTGTTCAAGCGTTTCATACCGGAGAGCGTGACGCATAGCTATCATTTTTTGTAAATTTTCGTTCTTGTATGCATTTGACAACAGTACTCCCACCAGGAGAATCCCGGCCACCAACCACCTCATTTTTGGAACAGCAGTCATGCTACCAGGAAACGGATCTCCTTGCTCCAGCAGCACTCGTAGTAATGAAATTAAGTTATCCTGGTTTGACTGGGGGTATTTAGTACTGACATCAAAAATTCGTAGGAAAGCCATAACGTACAGCACTAAACAACCTGAAACGCAAATGCATATCCAAACATCAGCACCAAAGACTTGGACAAAAACGTCAACTGCAAATGTGCCAACGCCACGTTTTCCACAGGTTACAAAACGTAACTGATCCAGTGGGCTTTGAAACTCCAGTGCAAACCGAGTTGTCTTATGTTTCCCTATTTTTTCATGAATGTTAATTATGATTTTTGATTCAAGAGACCTTGTGGGGAATCCCTCAACCGTGACAATTTTACCGTTTTTGCAAAAACGATTGTCATGTCCATATACGCGATTCGTTAAGACATATGTGAAATTGTTCATTATCAAACGCAAAATGTGCGTGTATGCAAGAATTACTCTTTCCTGGCTGCTTGGAATGGATACGATAACGTTAGCAAAAGATGTAGTAGTGGCCGAGAATAAGTTTTCACATAATCGTTGACCGGACAACAACCCTTCTCTTAAGCTGTTTGATGTTTCGGATGTTCCTCCTGTAGCGTCCCAACGTGTCTCCTCGTTAGCTGATTGCGTTATCAAAGATGTAAGCGTCTGTAGGCTAATGTAGTTAAAACTCTTAATTGGTATTTTTATGATTTTTACATGCACACCAGAGGTTCGGTGACAATAGCTGCAACGACGTACTGCCACAACAGATGTTACTGGGTAGTCGCTCATGTTGGTTGAAGTATTTACGAAAACCATTATTTGCAGCTCCAGGTTTGATGCTTGAAGCATCATTTTGTGGTGAAAATACAAATCTTTGTTTCTACTGTAATCAAACAACGTTGTTATTATATCGAGTTTCGATTGATTTGCAGAGAGAATGTTCGCATTACACACCAGCATTTGGAAAGTTTGAGTTACAGTTGATCCGATGAACCATTCCAGTTTCTCGGACTTATCACGAAATACACCAGGATAGCTTAGTTTCGCAAAGGGAGCATTTACGTACCAAGACAATTTTGCGGATAGGAGAAGTCCCACTTGTAACTGACATCGCCATGGCTTAATGTTACTACTAAATGTTCTAAAACTGAATCGTACACAATATTCTTTTGCCATTTCATGCGGAAGTTTGTAAATACAATCTTTCAAAAATTTGCAAACGGGATATACATCCGATGAGTTTACGATCGTAACTATTGACTGGATCCAAATTATATAGGAGAACCAATTTACATAGCCAGTCGCCGGAAACCCAAGGCTTGCGGAATAGTCAATCCCATAATCAATTTTTACAGGCATCACATTTCGGATCAGAACAGGATTTTTCGTTTTACCAAAGTTGAAATTATGAAAATTGTCAATGACAATAAAGCACCGATGAAATGGTTCCAAGAGGGTTTCGAAATGGTCGATTTTAAAACTTGAGTGTCCTGCTATAAAGCCAGTATTAAGTGTTTCAAAATCATTTTCCCAAGGATGAAAACTAGATGTTCGCAAAGCTATGATTGCGTTTGCCATGCATCCCGACAGATATGGCAGAAATAGCAAAATTGAAACGACGTTGCGGTGAAACATTACAAATGGTAAATAGACAGATGTGCGCTTTTCACATGAATTAATTTTTTTGTTTTTTTGCGGTTGTTTCGAAACCAAACTAAAAATTTTAATGTGGAATGAGGGTGAAGAGTAAGGCAAGCTGTTATGAACTGACGTGGAACTGTCGAATGTGCAAATAATTTATTTTTTTATTGAGCTTGTCCAATCTACAGTTGTAAAGTGGGTAGGAGGTAAGCAAGAAATTTTATTTAATTTATGCATACGCATACGAGGACGATATGGGACGCTTTAAATTCATTTAGTTAATTTCGTTTACGGTGGTAAACCTAAAGTACTTATTCCTACATAATGCTGCTTTGCTTTTAAAGCGCTCAACGAGTAATGAAATGAGAAAATTACAGATATTGAAATTAACAATTTATTGAAGCTCATCCAAATATGCATCTAATGTTGCAATTTTGCATATGGAGACATCATATATTCAAGGACATCTAGGGGCTTTTTAATATCCATCTCCCAAATTTTGTATTTCTTCATTGCGTGGAAATAGGAATTTTCTTATCACAAAAGTGTTTCTACAAAGAAGCAATTAAGTAAAAGTTGAGTTTATTGTATTAAAGATACTGGAGTGGAAATACTTCTGGGTTTATGGTGAATGACTAAGAAATTAGGATATTATGATTGAAGCTTTACACTTATCATGCAACATATGTGTTACTACGGCATGAAAACCTATTTTCTTCACAAACTTCTCGGGTTTAATTTGAGAAACAAAACTGTTAAGGTTATGGCTGCCATCGAATGAACTAGACGAAATACTTAATTGAATAAAATTTCACTAACATAATATATATGTACTCTACCATTCAGTACAATTGATGACGTATTATTGAAATTGCTCCGTAATTTTTAAGTGTTTAATTTTACGTTTAAGTGCTTTTGTACTTCTTCTTGTTTACTCGTGCCATTCTGGTGAAACATCTCATCTGCAGCCAAATAATTACAAGGTTATACTCTTTTTAAATCATTTTACACCATATGAAATTCTGCTGATGTAGAACGACTGAATGTGTTCCATGTGGTTTACTCTGTCAATTATCACGTTGAAGTGCTAAAATGTATTTATTGAATTGTATTCAATCCATGTAACAAATCCATGACATTGAAAATTATTATCTGTGACAGTCTACGGCATTCCAATGTAGCAATTCCAAATAAAAGGATGGAAATGAAAACGCATTTTGCTCTGTTCAGAGTAACTGACACACAATGTCACAGTAGAGCTATTGATATGTAGCTCATAGCTCACACATAGCTCATCTAGAATACGTTGTATTTAGTTTGCGAAACACATAGTTAACTATAACATAATGTCTCTAAAAAATATATCGAAATAGTAACTTCATCAAGAAAAAAACAGATATATTTCATGCTGTTAAAATTAATAATTTGTAGTACAATAGTAATTGACAGTGTAGCAGTTTTTTTACTGTGACGCTATAATATGTATATCGCTTCTTAACAACTTATAAAGATTACAAGACTAAAAGCTAATGACAAAAAAAAAGAATTTTTCAAGACTAGTCCCTTCACTAACACAGACTTGTGAAAAATGAGAAGAAAAACTAACGGAATAATAAACTGGTGGTTTTCAGCACTGGTTAGGTTAATTGAAAGTAAGGCTATAGCTGGCATCAGTTGAGTGGCTTAAACATATAACAACAGATACCTACCTAGATGTACGTCACACCACACTGTTGCTTGTCGCTTGTTTTATTCCAACTTTCTCCACACAACATGGGATGTTGATATTTCTGTGAGATCTTCCATCTAGCGACCGACGACGACGACGACATTTTTTCGGCATGCTTTCACCATTGCATAAAATATGTATGTATATATACCATTACCAATAGCCCGTAGAGCTTCGCTCGGCTGGTGTCTAGGTATCTGTTGTTATATGTGTCAGCTACTCAATTGATGCCAGCTATAGCCTTACTTTCAGTTAACCTTACCAGTGCAGAAAACCACCAGTTTATTATTCCGTTAGTTTTTCTTCTCATTTTTCACAAGTCTGTGTTAGTGAAGGGACTAGTCTTGAAAAATTCATTTTTTTGTCATTAGCTAATGATGCTATTATTATTATGACTACATTACTTTCACTTTGTAGGATTAAACTTATCATGTAGGATTGTTAGCTCTATTACAATTATATTTACTATGATCATCATTAATACACTTGGTCAAGCAGTAGTGGGCTATACTGTTGTCACAGGAAAAATACAAATCAAAGCAAGTCGTCAATAACATACTTATTGTACAGCAGTAATAATATTTTCAACAAAACTTTGCCAAAACAAATAAAATTATAAAAGTTACAGCCAGATTTGTGCTTAATAAGCGTAAATACGACTCTGTTACTGAGGCTTTATGTAAGGACTTAGAATATCTGTTTGCTGATAGTATATATAC
>JAHZMZ010002549.1:0-12777 GCA_027743805.1 Lepidocyrtoides sp. E14 | reverse complement strand
ATTTAATCTCAGTTTTCTGAGATTAAATTTTTTTACAATAAATTATGCTCTAGCGAGGCAAAAATACATAAAAGAAGTAGGTGAACCAACATAATTAATAACACGCTTCTTCTTGTAAGCTTCCCAGTTCAAATATTTACAAGTTGGCATCCATCATTTTTATCAATTTTTGTGTTCTGAATTTTTTATGAAAAGTGAAAATTAATCTGCATCCACCCACAATCTTGTTTCATCCGTACCACCAAATTAAATCCACAAGTTTTTAGTGTAACTAAATACGTGCTCATTATTTCGTGTTCCTTTTTTATTCTGCCTTGTACTCACCTGATTTAAATCAATCGAAAACGAAAAAATGCAAAAAACAAGGTTTTCAGATCATTATAATAATATTTTATTGTTATGTGTAGGTAAATGGTTCAGATCTAAACACTTAATTTTCACCTTGTTGAAGTGTGAAAAGTATTTCATAACACACAAACTCTGGTATAGATACAAAGTAAGTTGAAGTGCATACGGGCACGCAATACAATACCATGCTTTTGTAATGCAATGCAATCTGGGGTGGGCGGATCTGGTTCCCCACCTTCATTCATTATTTTTGCCAGTTAGTTTTTGCTTTCTTATATTATTTATTTACAATTTCAGTTTCACTACTACTTGTTGATTGCTGAGACTGAAGGTTTCCTCTGTCTGATAGAAATATTATCGTTCAAAAAGCCAGTTTTTGGCAGTGATCCCATATTAAATCTCATTCTTATCGCGTATGTAATATCGACCTACACTCAACAGCATTTGAGATAACGCAATATAATTTTCTATCTGCTGCGAGCATATAGAGACTGTTTGTAGTTCAAATATGGATTTGATAGGGCTTTGTTTTGATACTAAATTATAAAGCAATTTGTTCAGTATCTTGTGTTTCTGTTTCTAAATTATGTTTGATTAAAAAAATGAAAGGGTGTGTTGTCTGTATGAATTACTTAAAGCTAAGTGTAAACTCATGTAAACCTTGTAAGTTCAAAACAGGCATTTTTACTAGTTTTTGGAAGACCTTTAAAACATCACGGCCTTTGATTAGAATGATTAGGTTTAATAATAATCTTATTATAATACTTACCATTGACGCCGATAATTGTACCTGAACTTTTATTGTTTTACCCCTAAAATAATGTAACGGATTATAATTACATTTTCTGGTGAAAGTAAAAATGTCTAGTTGAAAACTTTCATGTTTCTTTAAAAATCATCACACCTGCTATTCTCAATTATAATAATAAATGCATGAATGTATTTATGTAGTACTAAATATTTAATGATTTTTCTTGAATATTAAACACAACTGCTTCAGGCAGTCAACCGGAAATAGGGAATGGGAAGTGAAACTTCTGTAATAAAAGGAAAGTGAGTATAAGATCCCGCCACCACGGATTCCGGTTTTGTTGCATTTTGAAGTAACGTTAATAGTAGAAATTATGCTTGCTTGGAAGCAGCAAGGCATTTTGACAGCTATTTATTTTGACAGTTGAAATTTTTAAATTTATTCACATTCACGCAAAAATGTATGTAGCATTTTCTGACAAATCACGCTCATGACGATTAGGTATTCATATACTTTCATGAGCTAATCAAATGTCACTAAATTGTTAATTTATTGCTGAATAAAAACTTCAGTTACATTACTCCCTCGTAGTGCCTTTTTGACATATTTTGATATTCTTTACTGATATAATAATGATTGAATTATACATTTTGATTAAAATCAAATTACATATATACTCCTTTTGAAAATTCCCTTTTTTCCTGCGTGTTTTACCGTTTTACGACAAAAATCAGCCCAAATCTGTGCAAAACGTGCGAAATGAACACGATTGCTTTGAAATTTTAATATTGGCTATAATTTAAATAAGTAATTATTATGATTATAAAACTGCTTCCTATTTATGTGAAGTGAATTACATACTTTATTTACCTGTATATATACGTGATCATGTACACACATGTACATAAAGTAAGTATACATGCTTGTTAGGATAGCGCAATGCATCTAAAAAACTACTTACACAGCCCAAACAACTTTTTACTTTGCGTGCAGTTGCTTAATGTGCAAATAATTTGTCTGCTTAAAATTGGAGGAGGCACACAGGAATCGTTCAACATCATGCACGGTGTATACTGTACGGATACCAATCTTCCCTATCAACACTCCTTAGTTTTATCAAACTCATTATAATGAGTTTTATAGGATCAATATTATTATTAACGCTTCAAACCATGCTTGCTTGCTGCTGTAAACTTCAGGTCGTATGTATATATTTACATGTACTCTCGGTCAGTCAGTCAAGAAACCATTATTCATGATATTTTGCTGTACAACTTTTCAAAATACAAAGAAAGAGGTCAATCATAGCATCAAGCTGCACTTGCGGCGGTGTCAACGACGTTGGTAGCCCCAATGTAAAATCAAATGCTCCTTTTTCTTTACTGGTAGTGGTGGTGGATTAAAAAAAAGTTGATGCTCCGGCTTGATGACTCGGATGATGATGATGATGACTGTTGTTGCTGCTGCTCACGAATAAACATGGCTTGTTGTTTTGTTGTTATACTCATCTTCAAAGTAATCGTCCATCAGTCCATCACAATAATGCAAGTTGCAACACACCATATTATACCATCAAATATTTTTTGTTGTTTTTATTTAGGACTACATTTGTACTCATAGCCGATGCATCATTCGAAATATGTTTGATTCAAAATTATTGACAAGAATTAATAAAACCAGTGTATGTATTTTTTTGAACTATAATTTTCCATTTCGCCAATTTTTTTGCTATTAGTATGTTATTGAAAACGCGCTCGCATTACTGCTGCATGCCCCACTATTTCTCCTAATATTATTATTTTTGCATCTGGTATGCAGGCACTAAGCACGCAGGCCAGGTAGTCAGGCAGTCAGTACACCACACCACCATCAGTAAAAGGATTTTTAGGATCATTAGGAAACTGGGTATGTGTGCCTTCTGCTTCTTCTAATCATCATCTTCACATCACTTGTTTTAAAAAGAAACTGAGCAGTTGCAGTTGGATTGTTTTTGTATGACGATGACGGAATTTTACTTGTGTGTGTAGTGTGCATGTTCACGACTAGATTGTTGAAAGCCCATAAAAAAGCCAGTAGAGGTCGGCCGACCTAATGGTGATGTGATGATGATGGCCTAATCTAACCTGTACGTCAGTGAGTGAGTACTGAATTTGTCTTCGTTTTTACCCTGCGTGCAGGGCCTGGCTAATAAAAAGCTGGTAGTAACAATAGCATTGTTGCTTCTAGGCCTGCGTGCATGTCTTCTTGTCAGATGCATGCTTTCATGCAGATGCGTGCGTTGTGTCGATCATTCGTGTAGTTAATATACACAGAGGTGTATGAATATACAATAACAATAATAAAAATTACAGATATACATATGTGTGCAATATAATTATTGAAATCATATTGTTGTACGCAAGCCCTTATCGTCCTTTGAATGATCAAATCTGCAAAGGGAGTAAATAAAGAAATTCTTCACGTGAAATTGTTAGCATGAAACAGAAATTCCACCAAGCAAATGTTTGGAATTCAAAGGTCCCAGTTTGTAAGCAATATCGTTGATAATTCAATCCTTGCATTGTATACAAAAAGCTGTCTTTGGTTGCGTTCAATATATGCTTGCTTTTATTTGATGCAATATATTATTACGCTTACTTAAAGATCGCTTTTTGTGACGTCTGCAAGCATATGTGAAACATTCGACTCGGCTCGTGGTTCTTATACTCTCAGAAATATGACATTTCATCCATTCAGCCAATGCATATTAAATTTTTTGTTGTGTTCGTTACCTTGAAAAAGGAATCAAGTTTAGATGTCCACAGAGTATTTCAATTTATTGAATGTTCAATGTCTTGTTTTGCTTACACAAGGAAGACCGATCATCAATCGATCTCCACGATTTTGTTTGAAAATACCTAGTTGGACTGTCCCAGAAACAGCACGTACCATGTTCACCCAAAGCTTGCTATGAATGGTGATATGACACAAAGTCAATAGTATCAACTCAATACTACAGTTAACCAATATTATACCTACTCCATTACATTCTGTTCAGCGTACATGCAAAAAATAATAATAGAATCAACAAAATATCATACATATCTATTCAACAATGCAATACGGTGATCGATTTTATTTCTATTTGAAGTTATACTTTGACAGATGATCTTTGTCAAATTCTTTGCGGCGCACGTTTACCCAAGTAATGGTGATGTTGATAATACCAGATAAAAAATATAAAAACATCAGTCCATCAATGTATTGTATCCGGTGACCACCGGCTGAAAATAAAACATGCAGCTAAAAACGGGCGGTTATTCTGGTATTGATGAATAATACCGTAGGTAGCCCTGTATCTCCTTCTCTTAGAGCAATTTATGTAATAGGTAGTTAATGGGCTCTGTGAAATAGAGGTCATCTATCTGCGTCAAAAACTTATTAAATATTTAAAACAATATATGGAATGTACATATACGTATATGCCTGTATCGATAAATGCTATACTGTTTGCGAATATCAAGAACTTAATCGCACAAATTTAAAATAATCAATGTTGGCCATCCACGAGTTTTGCTTTTTCTGAATTAAATTGCCTAAATTACCCATTGTAAATTTACTTTACGTGCATTAAAATGGTAGCAACGTATATACGATTTTATTGGCTTTGTTATTATTACAGCATACAAAAAAGGGGTGGTAATAGAGCGATAAAAGTTAGTTTTGGTTAAATGTGAAACGAATCTATCGTAGTTTTGTAAAGGACTGAGAATAAAAATAACATCAAATGACAATATAACGAACATATATATACCCCTACGAGCAACATATGGCGAGATATAATACTAACATTGGAAGAAATTTCGTTTCTATCAATTCAAAAGACACGTTCATGCACGTGAAGTGCTTAATCCATTATTTTAATTAATTGACCTATTTAATTAATTACTGTTTTTTTGCAAGTGTATTTACGCTTGGTTTTTTTAGCAAAAAAAAGTTTTACCATTTCAATCCACAAGTTATGCAATAACACTGCTGTAGGTGTATTGTGTCCGATTATCTATTACCTTTCACCATATTTACATAAATTTGTATCATTGTTTTTGTAATCCTAAAGAAGACACTGCATGGCACCGAGTAATGCAAGCATTTTTATAAAAACAGGCGACGCAAACTGTCTACACACACATAAAAATAAATGTATTTCTGTCTGTAGACTGGCTTTATTGCGCCATTAATGTGCTATATTGTGGGCATTTTTTTGAAACATAATGGCCTTCTACTTTTATCCCAAATCCCAACCAGTTTTATAATGTGCATGATACTTTTTATATTCTGCAAATGTGCACCATATATATTTTTTTGCCAGTTTTGAGATGAAATGATGATGCTCCATTTTGAACAGAGAATAATACAGCCCTCTTTTATGTTTCCAACTGAGCCATCTCTCATGAAATGTGAGTCGTCTTCTCTGCTGAGATGATCTCCAATTTTATTTTGCTGTTGTATTTATGCTTTTAATAAAAGTAAGAATCCTCATTCGCTGAAATGTAAACATATCCAGTGTTATTTGTTGTATGGAATAATAATGAATAGGAAAAAGAAACATTATTGTGCAATAATAAAGGAACAAGGGAAGAATGATGGAAGAGCTGCTACTACTAGTGGTAATATAATGAATACAATGGCATCAGTTCAGTAAATGTGACTCCTTTTTGGTTGGTTACAGGTTGAGATGAGACAATTTAATTTTCTATTATGCAAGTTTGGAATAAGAGCTGATACTGATATTGTTTCCAGTGAACAACAAAGGAGTGAAATGAATCATTGAGTTCAGTTCAACGAAATCTGAACAAACGAACGACGCAGTAGAAATAATGCTACTTCGATTCATTCACCAGACGCTACATTTATTTGTATTTATGAATAAGTCCGTCGCTGATGATGATGATGATTCTAGCTTTCAGTCTTTTCTCGTTTTCTCCACTTGTTTTATTGCCCGTAGCAGTGCTTTTACTAGGATAATTGAATCACCATCGATCATCTTGTCTGAGAATCACAGTAGTCCTCATTCAAAATTCCAGGTACTCGGTGTAAGTTTCAATTTCCGTTGATGTATACACGTGCCTAGATTATATAAAAGTTAAGAAGATGTACAATGGAAAGGAGGGTTTCATTCAGATGTGTGCTGTCGATTGGAAAGTTTGTGGCGATGCAATGCATTGGAAACGACAATCAGTCCAGTTATTATGATTGTATCAAAATAAAGGGAAAACTGCACAATAGATGCTCACTTAATGATCTCTGTCGAACAACGTATTATAAATGTGATGGATGAAAATATTATTCTCATCATGTAATGATGAACATGAGTGTTTAATAACATGTTACCTCATCATGAAAACATTAGTAGTGAGAGACATAAAACATAATCCTCTTCAAAATATTTATTTTGGCTTTCCCTTTGACATTTCCTCATCTGATTGGTTGTTGCTACTGTCAGAAAAGCGGCTATGATGTCGTTAACAAAATGCAGAAGATTGTATTGATTCTAAGTGTATATTTACACAGAAGCTTCTTTTCAAGGTAAAATGTCTGTAGATGATGGGAAAAAGACAGGCAGCGAACATGTTTCTGTTATGATTTTCCTGGCTGATTTTCCTTTTTCCGTCTAAATGTACATGTAACCTGTCGTTTGTCACAGATCGATTTATATAATACAAATTTTAACATCACCTTGTATCTAGTCTTGTTTTTGTTTCAAAAAAGGGTAAACACTCTGTGTTTGCAAATTTTAGCTTTTTTAGGTTAATACAAACAACAGCATGTCTACATGCAATATAATATCCTTTTTTTCCCGTCATTTCTTGTGCAACCCTAACCATAATAAAACTTCAACTTGTCCTGGTTTCTTGCCACATATTTGAAACATACGCTGTCTTTGAGGCTCTTCAGCCTAAAATACTGTGGAAATGGGAAAATGTCCATTGGTGTGTGTAATGTAATGATTTACAAGGATCGACACAATACTTTTCCGTTCCTCATCTCATCTCAATGCATATTGTTGCTCTATTTTTGTAAACAAAACAAGGATTTTACGTTGCCCGTAGTCGTTTTTCTCTTTTTTAAGGATAATGTTTCACGAAAGCAAAACATTGGTTCAGTCAAGCATGCCATTGAATAAAGTAGGTTTTGGTGATGGCAACATACGACAGCAGTACCAACGTCAGCAATACTACTACATAGTACCACTGAAGTGAAAGCACAAACACGCAAAGATTTTTTTTTTCATTTTGTTTGCACCCAACAACATGTATCTTGCTATTTTTACACAATTGTTGGAAACTTTTCTTGTATTTTGATGTCTTTGAAGTCCTCTTCTTCGATTTCCCTGTTCCCTGTCAAAAGGGTACATTTGTAAAAGAGAGAAAGCAGGATACATAATACATATGTATATAATATATGTAGCCCATGGATTATACCTTTGCATCATTCTTCTCTTTTTTTCTTAAAAAAGCCAAGAAAACATAAAGAAACGAAAGTACTTACCTACGCATCATGTCATGTCATGCCTGCCACCCTGCTATCGCTTTTCTAGTTCTCTAATTCTGTGTTGCGTATGTATATATCTGAGGTACATTGCACACAGGGGATCTTGAAAGTAACTCGGAAGAACGTAGAATATTATACAAGATCTTTTCTCGTTTTCTGTAATGGGCTTAGTATTCTCTTTTTCTGATCTTTTGTTTTCTTGTTTACTTCCTTGGAATTGAAACGAAACAACGCGCGATGCTACTGACTTGCTGAATGAAGCTTGGTAGTTTTGAAGCGAATGCCAAAAGTGAAGGCAGTTTGTAAACCAAAATAGTAGTAGAAAACATGTAAATAGTTTTGTTTGGTAGGAACAATTTAACTTGTGTTGACTTTTAAGGAACGTATAGAAAGGAAAAAAATGGGAAGAAAATTCATTACGTTGCTGTGTATTTACAGTGCGAGAAGTTGAATTACAATGGGTTTTGTGGGAGAGAAATTGTATGAAAACGGCGTAGTTTTGGGATAGGATTGTTGGGATTCATCACTAGTTGACTTAGCAAAAGTTTTATTATGGGGATATGCTCTCCCTTTTTTGTTTCATCACCATTCACTATTCACCATCATGAAGGTATAATGACCTGAAGGGAATTTTGAAAGTGAGGAAACCTCGATGAAAAAGCATTTAAAGTCTTTTACTTACTAGCCAAATAATAATTATTGTTAATGAAAAATGTCTCTTATGAAATGAACGCACATGAAAAATTCATGGAAAATATGAAAGGACACTTGCGGTATGATAATGGTACATTTGTTATTAAGACAAGTAATAGTACACCTACAATATTTACTGCACCTAATGTATTTTATCTTCGTTTCTTGAGTTTGTGTGTCAAATGCAAACAATATTTCATGCGGACAATATTAGCAAGACATTGTGCTTCTTTTTCTTCCAAGTAGCACACGGCAAACAAGCGTGTAGTTTTACTTCTACTGGGAGGCTCGACTCGAAAGAAAGATGTTAGCTTGTTCCTGTGACTCGCCATTATTTTCAGCATTTATTAGCATTTTGCTACCATGCGCATTAATCTTTAAAAGACTCCATAAACACGAATCTCTATCTAACCCACGTGTTGCAACTGTTACCAGCATGTTTATATGCTCTATTTTTTATTCATTAGGAAGAAACATGACAAAAGTAAATAGGTTGAAAGTTGAGACATCATCTTATATAAAGCAAAGAAAGCAGTATGATGTTGAACACTTAAATGGAATGTGATACTGAACGTGAACAAGCTCCTATAAGGTTGTCCAAAATTATTAGAAAAATGATAGATAAACAGAAAAGAGAGGTAAATGAACTAGATTCATGTGTCCATTTAAGCAATATGAGTTCTTAAAATCTTCCCGTTAGGAACATAATATGGAAACATACTACATTGTAAAACGTGCCACTGCCACAGTCACGTAGACATTCTGGCATTTCCTCACTAAAGTAAGTATTTACACAAGTTAGGTAACCAGCATTAGGATTTTTCATGTATCGAAAATCCTGAAAATCTTCCATCCCTAGTTTGGGTTACGTTACATCAACGCATCATGGATATATGCAAGGTAATTTGAAGTTGAGTTACAAAACCAAAACAGATTCTTCAAGGCTGTGATGAGAGATACTGATTGAAGTCATTAGGGACTCTTTGGTTATAGAAAATTTGATACTTACTGCTTTTGTTTATTTATTTTCAGTTCTTTCTTATAACATTACAACAATAGGTATAAAAGGTTAAGTACATATTTTTATGCACCTTTAAATATGTAGCATCAGCAGGCTACACTAAATTTAACGAGCAACGATACAACGTGTTCAAGACCTTGCACCTACTAGAATTTAATGATGATGGTGAGATGATATACTGGTAGCGGTATACCTGACCGATGAAGTGATTTGAATTTGAGAATATTTACAACTCAATCTTTCTACTCGCTTTGAAATTGTAGTTGTGGCACAAAGGGGAAACTANATGATGATGGTGAGATGATATACTGGTAGCGGTAAACCTGACCGATGAAGTGATTTGAATTTGAGAATATTTACAACTCAATCTTTCTACTCGCTTTGAAATTGTAGTTGTGGCACAAAGGGGAAACTATAAAACATTATAATTAATCTTAAGAGATGGAAACAATACAGTAAAGTTTGGAAATAATCCATCATTATCAAGTTAAGTTAAAGTTTTAACAAGAAACTAAAGTTCTTTCTCATAAACTGGAGAAATTTTGTGATACCACTTTCTACACTTTGAAGATGCGGTTGATGACTACATAAAAGGAAAAAATTGACACCTTTTTGCACAGTCGACTATGCAATACTCTGTGCATAGATGTGATATAGATGTTCGAGTTGAATGAAACAAAGTTTTATCGTGGAAGAGAGAAAGCAATTCAATAGAACTGCGTCCTCGTTTTTGTGGATCATTCCATCTTTCCTCTATTCCATCATTTTCATATTTATAAACCGAGTATAATAATAACATGACATCAGGCATCATTGCTTCAAATTCAGCATCTTTTTGGCCAGTGTACTTTGCAAATCTGCTGAAATGAAAGTTATTGTACATGAAGTTTTGTAAGCTGCGGCAAACAACAATAATGGTAAACATAAAATTTCATATATGTTCGCTCTCCTCGTTTGAGATTTCCTTTGATCCTGTAGTATTAACATTTTAATAACTTTGAAGATGTTACTAGAAGGAAAACTCCTTTGAAGCATTTTTCATCATCCTGATCATCAATGCACTTGAAGTGTTTATCGCCTCCTCGGAGGTAAAGGATGTTCTCAACTTCTCAAAACTGCCTATATATCTTCATGTAATACCTACCACCACCATCACCAGAGTCTATGACACTCCTGAATCAAAATGTTAGTCTATCGTCACCGTTATACACGGTATTAAAGTGATTTTATATTGTAGCGTCATTGTATGTGTGTGTGTGGTGGTATACATCATGCACTATCAAGTGGGATCAAAGGAAAGGCGTAGGATATTGCAACTTCAATAAACCTAAACAAACACTTTAGCTTCATTTAAGGATGTGAGCACAAAAGGTTTCATTTCGTCTTTTTCTATTCGATTTCAACGTGTTCTTTAAATTGCATCTTTTTATCACTATTTTGATCACAGCCATTCACATTTTATATTGTATTTTCCATTATGCCTATTTATTGCGTACACATTTAAAATATCACGTTATCTACATGTTATTACCGTGTATGCATTAAAATTGACGACATGGAACCACAGAATAAGGAGACTCACGGGTGGGCAACAACCTATGCATATTTGAACGAAGCGGTTATTTTCAGTGTTACAAACAACTCAATTTATAATGGTGACCTTTTTGGCTTTCGAAGAAATCACTACAAGATCACTATCAATTTATGTAGGTTCATCATACTCTCTTCCTCAATTTACAATTGGCACATTTCATTTTTTTCAAAAGAAATAGCATAAAAATACTACCTATAAGCCAATATGGTTTTCATTTTGCGTGAGTATATGTACGGGATCGCGAAAAATTAAACTCTAGAAACCTGTACCTAACTAAACTGAAGCTCTCTCTCTCTCTCTGATTCGTGAACATGTTTCTAAAGCATAACAATATTGAAGTTGTCGCTTTGATCGTAGAAAATGTAGTCAACATTTATTAGTTCCAGCAAAAAAATAAGTTGGCAATAATTTTTTTTAAATTAATTCACAATTCACATGCTCTTCGTACTGATGAAGGCCGTATATTTCGTCATTCAAAAACGTGCAAAGGCAACAAGGTTATTATCTCACTATCCACGGCTTGAAGTGCTTCTTTTACTTCTACGTCAACGTAATTTGTAAGTGGCACCGCCCGTAGCGTTGATCAAATTAATGTGGTATACTCGTCTCTCTATTTTCACTTAATGAGCAGGGAAAGTAGGACTTTCTCAGTTCCAATTATCATAGCCTATTCTATTTATAGGCACTTGACTAATATAAAAATTTTATATAAGGTATACATTATTGATAAGTATAGTGCTATTCGTCTCTCTATTTTCACTTAATGAGCAGGGAAAGTAGGACTTTCTCAGTTCCAATTATCATAGCCTATTCTATTTATAGGCACTTGACTAATATAAAAAATTTATATAAGGTACACATGATTGATAAGTATAGTGCTATATGTACAATTTAATAGTATCTTTGTCTGTGTTGCTGCTGCCGCATGTATGTATGTATTTGTATGATGCTATTCTGCCAACGTCATTGTGAAATACCTTCGTTCCATTTGATTCGTTAAAAAATTGACAGTTTCAAACGCGAATTTCTGCCAACGCTCGTATCCATTTGACATACATCAAGGGACGATTTTAGTGCAGAAAAAGTTGTGAAAATGGGGAAAGCGCTTTATACTATACCTGTGCTCCAAAAGCAAAGTTTAACCTTTCAGTCATCATTAATATTCATCCACTTACGCAAAAGTGCTTTGAATACATTTTCTCACACTTTCACTCGCCAAAAACCCCGCTTTGATGTCTACCGCATTATGCCACGTCTCTCTGCGGATGACTATATAAGGAAAAGTGGTTTATGTTGATATGGTTAAAATGATGACAGACAAGGCCACGCTGGCAGAATGACTGCTTCATTTATTTATTTAATGTTATATTTTATGAATCAAGTTTTAAGTATAACTTGACAGTTTCACATTTTGGGAGAGAAGCAGTTGTTGAAGGGCAATGCTGCTGCCTCATCATATTCCTGTTATATGAATAAAGTGCGGAATTATTATAATTTCAATTCTATTTTAGTCGACTACCTAAGTTATGTAGGCATCTTGTTTTATTTATTTACCATGAAAGCTTGTCATTTTCGTTACCTTGTTCCGGTATTTTTTAAAAGGTCCTGTCTGCATAAACTGGAGCTTTGTGTAGTAGTAGTTTTGTTGTCAAAGTTTAAAGGGTACATTGATAATCATAGGATTTCAAAAAATAATCCAATTGATGCTGTACAACGCATGAAGGTATCTTTTCCTTTTAGTACTACAATAATGCAATACTAAGAAATTCATCAAATGACGCACACACATGGGATTACAGCATATATTCATAACAAAGGATTAAATGGACAACACGGTAC
>JAHZMZ010002548.1:0-23757 GCA_027743805.1 Lepidocyrtoides sp. E14 | reverse complement strand
CATACATTTTTACACACGGTATACACAAGCACGCATAATGAGATACTCTCACAACATTTTCATCTTCTCCCTCCAATTCTCTCTCTGAATTCTCGTTCGCCATAAAAGCAACTTTTTACATGCATCTTCTCTGGCTCGACTGCGTTTTAAATCCCTCACATAACAATAGCATTTTTTTATTCGAACACAGGTATATGTTATTACATGAACGATAGCATAATCAAGTGATTTTGTGTTGCGAAAAATGAATGGAGAATGATAGATGGATGATGAAGATGATGGAGGTGGAATGTTTAAAATCAAATGAAGCCTATGTGCAAAAAAATAATGATTATAAGCGACTAGATTTTCATGAGGTTTTTTATCATGTGGAAAAGGAAATAACAATGAATACTTGAATGCTCCAATCTCCAATAGAACATCCCCATTATAATTTTCTATGTGAAAATTAAAGTCGACAGATAGGTTGGATTGGCATGTATCTATGAAAATTGTGTGTCTGTGTTACAATACTTGGATGTACATACCTACATATCGTATTGTTACATGGTATGTAATTATTCTACTAACCAGCTGTAATAATAACAATGCAATGAAAGAAATGATACAGAATTTTGGTAAGCTCAAGCTGGCGGCTTGACTCGACCGTTTACCCATCATCCTTCCTTCCCTTTTACCCATCCATTCTTCAAACAATCCAACCAGTTTTCAAAATATTTTGTTTAGTTGTGTGGATTTGTTTGGTAGGCATGTACTTTTCCAAGTTTGCTAATGCATGGTCAATAAAAAAGTTTTTGGCATGATATATTTTGTATAGCTGGCAGACTGGCTCGACCAACACAAATGCAACAAAGTTTCATATGCATGATGGGCATTCATTTCAAAGTAATTGCATCCTTACTCACCTGCATTCAATAATAATCATGCTATTGTACATATTATGTACATTAGCATGGATCGGTTTTCTCGTGTGATTTTTTGCACCAAAAACGTTGAGTGAACTGGATAACCTAAAGCTTACTAGCAGTATAGGTATATATTATGTAGCTCTGGCATCAATTCGCCAAACTGAAAATTTTTAAGGCAAAATGTCTTAATTATCTTCTTACTTCAGCAAAAATGGATAAATGAGAAATGAAATATATGAAGTTGCATGCTAATTAACCTGTTTTTGTCTTTGAAACTTATTGTAGTCCTACTGGTCTTGTTTTTTTATCCAGCACAAACAATTTCATTGTTTGGGAAAACAATTTTTCATCAGTAGACAATGCCCTCTTTTCCTTCATTACTTTGCAATCCACAGGAATTCCAAGAAGGACATGTGGGCTTGAATGTACGCAAGTAGATATGGCAGCTTGTTCGTGTATTTTCACGAGTTCAGTTAAGATATTTTACTTACGTAACAGGAAATGCACGAGAATATAGCGGTGTAATTAATACCGCTTGCACGTACTGGGGTACGTAATTACATTTCTCGTTGCTCCGTCATTGCCATCACGTCAAGATTGTGTAAAGAGATTTGTTTGTGCACCCATTCAACCCAATTCTGTAATAAATATGCAGTCGTTCTGAAATGAGTTTGAACGGTCCGTTCAAATAGGTATTATTATCATAAAAATGTGATAATCGTAGTTACTAATTACCACTTTTATTACGGAATAGCGGCTAGTCATTTTTCTAGTCAAGTGGTATGCATGCCTAAAAGTTGATCATCTCCATTACAGATATCGAAAGGGTAATTGGAACTGAAGTCAATGCTTTAGCAGGTGACTTGAACGTTACTTGTTTGTTTTATGTTTGAGCAAGTGTGATTTATGGAAAGAACCAGACTGAAATGAATTTGGATAGTGGTGGTGGTGGTGATGGTTATATGCGGTGAACAGGTGCATGTTGGCTTGTTTGCTCTCTACACTTTCAGTTACGCAAATTATGCAGAAGCATCTAACAGGAAATTCGGGAAATTTTCATCTGCTCAGAATCTGGAAGATGCTTGAATTGCTTAAAGTTATACAGATGGCTGAAGACGAGGTGATGATTTTAAAAACCAAAACAGAGCGGCTCAATTTGTAACCTTACACACGAGACTACTGGGCTGTAAAGCCCTTGCATGCACATTTGGACTCTTCCTCTATTTTCAAATCATTTTGCCTTACTAAACTTTTGTCGTCTGGTTATTTAAAGTAAGCGTAACAAGTCAGCAACGAAACTGAGCTGAGCTATTCATATCTTCTTCACCTTCGATTTTGCTGATTTTTTTACAGGGTTTGGCGTCTACAAATTCAAAAAATATTGTTGTAAAACATATACATTTGGTTGAATGCAGGATTTAAAAAAGTAAATAATATCGTTTCAAATTTTCCATGTTGTGTTTTAGCTGATGATGTGGCTGAACCGGCTTAACTAGAAAATTGTGGAGCTGGCATTTACATGCTCAAAAAGATACACTGGTTGTGATGATGTTGTGCTGATCATAGTAATATTTCTTTTGAGGTTTTCAAAAAAATGTGAAAGAAGGTTTGGCATTTAACATGCAACATATTGAGCATTTCAACAACATGTCATGTTACTTTTCTGCAGTTACCTACTTACCTACTGCTTATTTCCAAATCTTTACGAAGCATAAAAAGAAGATGGGCGAAGAAGAAGAAGATCCATCCATCAGTCCCTTTTTACTAAATAAAAACCGTGTGCCGGTTTTTGCACGATATTGCAACTCATCTTCTTTAGTAAATACATGGTCGTAATCAGATTTTTTTTTGCTTTTCAACATGTTCACATAATATGTATTGCTTCATACACTATGACTGGCACTTTGCACATAAAAATTTTATTGCCTTGTAAATACATGCAACAAGATGCAAAAAAATGTGGCTTTACCAACTAGGCTTAATACAATGCGTATTATGCGGTTGCTAGTTGTTTAAAGTCAGCACCTTAGTTAGTCCTCCAGCAAAATATTGTGGTAAAGATTTTTAGAGGCGAACAAGTGGAAAAAGTCCAAGCTGAAAGTGGTCACGCAACATTTAAAAATCATCATCACTCATCCCAGTATTTCTTGGACCAACTACGCTAGAAAAAACATCAATGTGTGTATATGCACGCTCCTCAAATGAAAGTGAATGCAGAAAATCCAGTTTTTAATGTCTACTTGGAAGTTTTGAAATCACGGACAGAGCAACTACATACATCGTGTTTCATGGATGGCAATTATGTATTCGCTTCACAAAGTGTACGTGCTGTATTATTTTTTTAAATTGTGTATACCTTTGTGTCAGTAGTTGAATGGTTGCAAAATAATTACAAAAAACGATAATGAGTCGTGGCATATGGTAGGCTATTAATCTACCAATTTTCGGCATCACAACTGCATTCAATGGACACTTACATGACGAATTAAATCAAAACAAGTGGATCCGGGTACGCTTCCCAAGATAATTAATGAGNATGGACACTTACATGACGAATTAAATCAAAACAAGTGGATCCGGGTACGCTTCCCAAGATAATTAATGAGCACATTGTCACTCTAGGTTTTACATGTTCTGTAGGCGTTTAAAAAAAAAAAAAACGTTTTGTAAAGATGGCGGCGTGTACAAATACCGTAATATAGTGTTACCACGATTGGTGGAGTTTTGTAAGATTTAGTACTAAATGCGTGAATGCGTAAACTAACGTTAAATTTAGATAATGTGGTATGCGAACAAAACAAGGAAAACGGTTAAAATTTTCTGCATATGCGGCCCATTGTTATTTTTTGTGTATATCTGGGAATCGTTATGCAGAGGGTAACCACTGTTCAAAGACTATCTAAACAGAATATATTGCAACTAGCATGTTTTAGAAAATTCGTAGTAATGCTACTTCTTAACATACCTATGTTCATGTTCATACTGTAAAGGTAATTTTTGCGATTGCGAAACATATTACGCAACCTTTATTTGATTATATCGTATCGTTTCTCCTTAGTAGCTACAAAACATAACCCGTGTAGCACTCTATTTCTATTTTTTTTTTTGTTTAGCCTACGCTACATTTACTTAAGTAACGTTTCTGTTTTATACGCATAATATCTATATATGAGCTCAAATATTTGCAAAATAATTAAAAATTACAAGATTCTATACCATTCCGTCATGCAGCGCAATGTTCAAGTCACCATCATGATATATCCCATATATCATATATCCGTCAAACTAAGAAGAAAATTGTTAAACCCGAGCCATTACAAACTCAGACATGTCTTTTCTTTTTTCCACTCCACACTGCATAAAAGGTGTAATGTCCATAACGGCAGAAGCTCACATGGGGTGGGTGATGTGAACACGTCTGGAATAAAATAAACATCAAACAAGACTGTCCCAACTATTTATTTGACTTGTGTGCCTGCCTCCAACTGCCCATGAATATAGGGTATTTAGGTCATATCCATTCTTTGTCATATTAATGGTCTTTGAGGGACCCGGATGGTCAGAGCACGTGGAATTTTCTGTATATAGGTAGCACCATTCATTGCGAAAAAAATTGAGGCGAGTGGGCATAAGTATGTGCCTATATTGCTTTCTATTTAAAAGTTCTACCGTTCTACGTTACGTCCAAACTCCGTTTTTCATATTACATCACTATATGTGATAAGGCGACAATAGTAGGACTTTATAGTTGTTTTAATATATGGCACCGTTCCATAGAAAATAGCAGAAAAAACTGTATATTTCTTGCCTGCGTATTTCCATTTTCTGTTGCCCGTTCTCCTTCTGTTATTCTACTTACCAAGATTTTATTATTAAGCTTGAAAAGTACGCAGAACCAGTGCTAGTGCAAATATACACCGGGTAAAATCCATAATATTTACATGTACTCCTACCACCACTGCAGCAGCCCTTGTTCCTTTCATAACAACAGCAGTAAATCGTGTTATGCTATAACCGTGAAAAGAAAGTACTAACATTCTATTTGCCTTCCTTTTTATTTTTTTTCTCCTATTATATATGTGTGCATGCATACGAAAAAGTTCCAATTCCAATGGTAAATAGCAGGGAAGGGAATTTGTCAAAGGCTCTATCGTGCCTATACCGTTTACAAATGAATTGTTCCTTTCAAAGCATTGTAGTCTTTTACTTTCCCCCTTCTCATTGCGTCTTCGCTATATTATGCTTTTTTTGTTCCTGGAAAAATTATACTTTTGCTGGCATCTAGAAATTTGAAGCGGAGGGCTTTGCTGTTTCTCTACTACATATGTGCACTACCACTTTTAATATTTCTCCGGTTCCATTAAAATGAGTTATCTTATGATGATTTGTATTTTTTTATGTTTTCTCATTTCTTCATGTACATATATCAAAGAGATCATCATTTGATACGCTGGAGAAGACAAAATGTCCATTTTTCATGTAAACAATACAACTTTGCATTGCAGCGATCAGCCATCTTTATGACTTCTCTTTTCTCTCTACACTCTAGACTAGAAAAGAGTTTTTTCTTGCTTACATCTCTCTTAAGTGTATAAAGAATTCATCCCACAGAATCCCGCCCGCTCAAACAGCAATTTGAAACCGAGTAGCCATATAACTAGGTATGTAGAAAAAGAAAATAGAATTCTTTCCAGTGGAACGCTGAGCGCCAAGAAAAATTTTTTTCTTCTCTGATACATTAGGGAAGCGCTGAAGGGGAAACTTGTGCTGCAAACAACACAATAATATATTATGCATGCTTAAAGTGTATACAACTTTGCAAGCAATGTTTTCATAAACCGTGTGAGGTATTTATAATCTGACTGTCCGTCGGTCCATTTTTAAGGAAAGTGGATTGGTATTGTATGCTAGTAGTAGCAGGATATAGAAGTAAGCATGCAAAAAATCCTATAATTTAATGATTACGGTCTTTCATTTTTCAAAAAAGTGTTGTGCTTTTAAGATGTGAAGAGAGCGGAAAGAAACAATGTATTTTTCTTCTAGAATACCGGGTAGTTTTAGTGCAAAAAAACAAGGCCACACACTTTCGTATGCTTCATTCAGTATCGGAGGGAAAGCATAGCTTCAGAAACATCCAAAAGGTATTCCCCACATTTTTTGTCATAATCATAATCATTCATCTCAAAAAAGGCAAGAAAAAGAGTGTCCTCCTCCTTGCACGTCTTGTAGACAACTAAAAGCGCACAGCCAATTTTGCTCCTATTATATTCCTAGCTTTGATTATGGGATTTTTCCATTTGGGTCTTTTAAACTTGATGATGATGATGCAGGGGTGGTGGTGAGTACTGCTAGCATGCATATCATATAATAACGTATAACAACTGCTTCGATTTTAGTCTATCTTTTACACAGTTTACATTCCTAGTTTTTCTCGTCTTTCCATGTCTCTTTTTTCCTTCAAGAAGGTTAGGCAATGAGCCAAAGAAAAAATATATAGCACCGAATACTGATATGCTCCTTTCTAACTTGATATGGTACGGATCTGCTGCTGGAAGTTCTGCAGTAGCAGTTATTATTATTATTATAGTGCTACTACTAAAGCATAGAAGTGTAGTGGTTCCAACAAAATGCTCCGCAAAAATAGCTACAAATCCGATGATATAATAAGTTTTAGCTACAATATTGTGCAGTAGTTTCACCAAAAGTTATGCTAGCATCACTAGAATTAAAGGCCATTTGAAAAACTTTCGTGTTTCTTCCATTCTACTACGAACACGTATCACCACTACCACCACAGCCAAGTGCATATGTATGTACCTATGTATGTATACTATGTGATGTGTCTCTTCTGTGTACTATTATGTACTATGGAATCATCTTTTGCCAAAAGGAAAGCCATACTGCTATAAAATAGTCATATGTACGTTTGCACGTAGTTTACAGAGTGTGTTTCAATTCCTTTTCCTTCTTTGCCCTCAGCATTATTATCATCGCATCGGTATTGGCAAAGTGGCAGAGTAGTAGTAATAGTAGTAGTAGCCAAGTGGAAACAGTACAGTGGTTGGTTGTAGGTTGTGTAAAGTAATAATAATGGATTCAAGTGGAAGATTCCATGTGCACCACAAAAGAAGAGGAGAAGTTGTTGTGCAAAAACTATGCAAGTGAATTTTCCAAGTTGAATGTTGAATTGGAGTGAGTTAAGCAACTAATACAGAGGGAGTAAAGAAGCAGAAAAAAATCACACTTAGGCAAACAAGATTTTTTTTTTTCATGCTATACAATTTTTACTACCACCACCACTACAGCACTGGCTCAGGCTAGTTTTCGCATAATAACAATAATAATATTCAATGTGTGTATTATTTGCATGGATAAAAGGATACACTCACATTAAAATGCCAATATGTACCTACTGTAGAGCTGTGTGTCGTAATAATGTGTTATGGTCTTCCTTCTTGTTGTATGCATGCAGCATTTAAATCGAAACCGTAGTCATCATCATTATCATTCTCATGTCCATATAAAAGAAGGGATATTTTTTCTTTGACTTTAACTTGCATTTCGCGTAATAACCTTATGGGTATGTTAAAAAAGAATAGAAATGTAATAAAAATGTGTTCATGTATGCTTATTATATGGTGAATCTTCAATTGCCCGTATGAAACGAAAAGACGAGAAAAAAATGGACTCTTCTAAGTTTAAATATCAGCAAAAAAACAGAAGCACCAGGACAAATATAATATACCAGCAAAATAGCTGACCATATGGCATTTTATGTATTTTGCTGGAATTGGTATTAACGCAAGAAGGTTTGTTGGAAGGATATATATTGTGAGCAATACTTGTTCAACCGCTTAGTCCTCCATTACACCTCAGTGAAGGAGGACGCTGTCGCACCACCGTAGGAGTTTGTATAATATTATGAACAATGCTTTGCACAGTGGCGTAATTTCATTATGACGCTTGAGCAAGTAAACTTGCTATTAAAATGTTTCCTTCTGTGACTATTTACTAACTTAATTTAGATGATAGTTTATGATAAGACACAATGTTAATTGCAGAGCTACCCTTTAGTCCGACAGCTGAAGTGAAAATTTTATTATACAAAAATCAAGTTTATAGGGCACATTTAAAAGTGCACAGTTTTCGCAATAAAGAAAGCTAAATTGTCTACATGAAATGCACACGACTATAACTATTAAAAAAGTATGTATTGCAGAATAGATGACTTGCTATATAGTCCGCTGATTGTGCTTATAGTTCACTATTGCGTTTCTCTAGATGTAGTATAGTAGCACTAGACTAGTAGTACACAAGTTGGTATTGTACAAAAGAATGTACTACTACAGTGGAGTTGTTGATGATGGTCTTCTTTTGCGAGGCAGAAAGCCCTTGACAACTCGACAAGGTCATGTCGTCAGCACCAGGCAGAAGCAGAAAAGCATGCAGAAATTGATTCGAAAGCAGAAACGCAAAAGGCAAGCAATGTTATAAAATGAAGCAGAACCAGAAAAAGTGACTTTTGTATTATCTACGCTAACTTTTGCACGGAGCTTTTAGATACCAATAATACCAGTATACTTTGGTTACGTACTTACGTACGTTTATTGTCTTTCCAGTTTACAACATGTTATATCCCTACCTATAAAACCGGCAGAGTTAAGCCTGTCTTTTAATTTAATATCCGACCGAAACGTGTTGTAATGCTCATTTTATTGTTCTATTCATCCATTATTATTTTGTAACAGTAGGATATTACGATAGCAAGCATTTTAAGCCGATGCATGTTTCAATAACATGAAAAACAAAACTATAGCATTGGTATATTTCCAGATGGGCTTAGCTTATCAGAATTCTGCTGAGGTAAGCAGGTTACCAGTCATAAAACATGAGAAGCTTGACGTTCGGTTTTTCAAGTGTGCAATCTAATAGGAGTACCATGTACCTTTTCTAAACACAATCGAGGTACAAGTTGCTACTTATTTACATTAAAGAGATTGAAAAAAATGCCTTTTTTTGTGCAAAAGCTGCGAAGAAAGCAGCAGTATTTCTAAGTCATCAATAACTTGTTAAATTGGCATATTGGCATGCGAATTCAGTCGATGAAGAAATGATGAATCCATAAGTATTAATGCTGAAACATTTCCGTTACGTAGTACGAGTATATTCTTCACACTTTCTTCATGAAATGAAACTGTATGCATTAATACACATATATTATCTTTTTGCATTTCAACAAAAGTATTTTTTTCGCATAATTTTAGATCCATGTCGCCGGCACTTCAGACTTAGAAACTGGTGACTGACAGTATATGGCTGTTACACTGCAACAATGTAGTTTAAAAGGAACATTTATTGCGTTTGAAAATTTGTTATTTCAACAGACAAGATAAAAGATTAAAAGTCGGTGAAAAGCAAAGTAGATGATACAAAAATGAAGAAATTGGATTTCATAATTTGAAACATCTGAACTGAATTTTGGAAATATACAAGTAAGCTTGTCGCTACAGGATATGAATTCTACTACGAAGAAAACGTAAAATGAATGGATATAGACTTGTACTATATCCTGTCTTCTTTTTTTATTATTGATGAGGTTGAGTAAAATGACTTTTGACCCTGATTACCGAAAACAGTACAGATTACACGCATGCTAAATGTTAAAAGAGATAACCTTTTAGTCGCCACTTATATACTCTGGTGCTATTATTGAAAAGAAATGGTAGTGAAGTCGTGGCATTCCTTTCAATAGAAAGCATTCATTGTCATTTATCTCCTCTAAAAATTTGAAAGGTTATCTCAGAAGAAACAGATATTGGTTTAAATGCATGTAACAAAATTGCGTAAGCATAAAAAATACAGTCAAATACATAACATGCATGCATAGATCAATGTTCAATTTCTCAGTTAAGCTTGGCTTGACTTAGACTGGAAGGCAGACTTAATCTAGTTATTTACTTGCTCCGCCCAATCATTTGAAGAGGGGACAGTACCATAACCTGAAAAATCAAAATTTTGTAGAGATCTTTCACTTGATTGAAAGACTTAACTGAGAATAAGATTTAGCGACTCTTGAAATTCCTACACAGTTGCATACCTAATTGTTTTTGATTCTTTACAACGCAACGTTGGATGTGATGTGGTGTGATGATAAGAAAACTGCAAGAAGCAAACAAACAACAAAGTTCTGGACAACAGCACATCATTAAATTATTCAAGGGAGAAGTTTCTAGACTATGTGCCCTGGTTGCCAATATTAATAAGAGCAGCTTTCCTTTAAATAAGTATTAATAAAATGCATTATATTTCTTCATGAGTGAAATGTTTTTATGCGGTCTATTCACAAAGGCAGAGCTTTAGCAGACTACCAACCAACTATATGCATGTTTAAATAGGTTTTTCTTTAGTCCTGATAAGGAGACGAAGTTGGATACAAATTGAGTTTACGTGCATGATGAAACGAAACTTGGTTTTAAAAAGCTTCTTCTGATGTCATGCTGCTGATAATAATAAGCATGATGAAAAAGATGCTACTATGTGTATAGTAGTTCTTATTATGTGTGATGCGGTGAAGTGAGATAGCCAATGAATACACAAGGATACACTATGAATATGCAAAAAAAATATTCTGATGAGATGAATTGAGATGTTGAAGAGTGGCAGCGAGAATTTTTTACAGGATAGAGGAAGCCCATTAAGTATACTTCAAAAGCAGAAGTATGTATCTTCTATCATCGTCTTCCTTCAAGTCCTCAATTTTTTTTCGCCAATGTCTGCTGGTAGAAAGCAGGATGATGCAAAGGATAAAAAGAAGAAAAGATAGGATTCGCAAATTGAATAGCCTATATCCTGGAGAGCCTGTCTGCTAGCGTGAATGAAAATTGCTGGCTATGTGCTATTCCCTGATGATTCAACTTGTCCTCTATTAAATCAAATAGTGCAGCAAAATCAGTCAGAGTCAGCTCCCTGGGTACCCTATTCAAACGAAAAGGCTGTACTGTTTGGAAAATTACCTATACATTTTCCTCGTTTTCTGCTTCATCAGCCTTTTACATCATCATCAAAAAAACTACGATAATAGACTTTACTGCTGCTGTACACATTATGCAGCATATTTTTACCTGAATGTCTGCCAGTATGGTTTGGAATTTCTCCTTTATTTAACCTACCCACATAAACGCTCTTCTCAGAATGTACACATGTAATATTTGTGTAATGTAAATACGCTATCAGATTATTTTGGTTGATGGAAGTGGCCTGCCTGCACAGGACAGCAGCGATAAAGAGATAGTAGAGGGGAGTGAAGTTGATGATAATGATGATAGCATTGAAGTTAATGGTGATGAAATGAAGGATGAGTGGATTACAGTAGCGGCCATATATTCAGGTAAAATTGTATAATGATATGACATGACTACCTATCGTTGTTTGTGCATTTTGTATCTTTGAAAGCACTTGTGAACTATAAAGACACAATAGTACAGGCTTTTCTTATGCAGATTTGAAGATAAAGTTGTACATAAATATGATTCTAAATAATACTGCAGGCATGAAAATTAAAATCAAACGTACCAAAAGGAAGACGGTTGGATAATGAAGAAACGTCTGTTGCTGGAGGATATGAATTTTATGTCCTGACTGCCTGTCTGTCATGCTATTATGCTTAAATTGCTTGGCAAATATAATTTACATTTTTCAAGGTTGACTGTTTACATCTCTTCAAAAATCTCCCATTGCTGCTTTGTAAGATGGTGAACTCAATGAAGACGAAAATATTTCATGTGAACTGAAATAAGAAATTGTATTTTAAATTTCAAGCAAACAATGGAAAGTACAAGCGCATGGTGAGCAATTTACTTTGTTCCATGTTGTAAGCAACAAATATATTATGTAGACAAAATTCGGCAAGTTGAATCATATTATGCAACTTTTACTGACAAATAAAGCCAATTTCTCTGCGTTACAGTACACGGATGATTAAAATATATTTTTTAAAAATTTCTTTGATTGATATGCATAGGTAGATATAACTCACGTAGATGTATATCCGATAAGATAGTGAAGAAAAAAAAGAATCATGACTAGGCAAATTTTCGTTTGGAAAGCTAAACTTTTCCCATAAAGGGTTCGAGTTCCAAGAAAATTGAAAAGAAAGTTGTACAAAGGAGGGAATGTGGGACACAAAGTAAACCGTTATGGATGAGTAGCTGAGAAAATTTGTGAAAGGAAAACGCACCGTGAGCGAGCATTGAAGCAAAATGCTAACATCTCTCTAGGACATGAGACGTGTTTATCTCCCTTGATCAAACATTGACAAAGAAGCATCTTTTTTTCTTGCCTGAAAAACCCAGTGTGTAATCTATTCAAAAGATCGACTGCAATATATAGTACTTTTAGGACTTACTTAGTATACCACGTAAATATTCCAAATGACATAGAAAATTGTGGTCGTGATGTACGTAAGAGGTAAAATTTTATTATTTACCTAAACTGAATTCTTATGCAAGCAAAATTATAGAAAACTACGTTGACATTGGGGTGACATCTTTGTTCTTGCAGTCTTTTTTCATATAGCTTGTTCAGAGCAGTTTAGTCGAGTTGTAACCGGTCATTCTGTTGACGATCAGTAAGATGAAATAAATCTATCTGTTCGGCTCGGAGACATCCGCAACCGCAACTTTCTGTCTACCCGTAAATGTTTTAGGTATTGGTACAAAAATAAGCATATTAAGTAGTGTTCACTATTTAGGCTATTCGTTCCTCTGCATGAATATGAAAGGCTATTTTTTGCCACATGGTCATTTGCTCAAAGCAGAACAAACTCTAGTGCTTAAATGTCACTTGTTCCAGGATACTAAATTACCTCAATATAATCGTTTACACAAGCACTAATCTTATTTTTTGTGATTTGTTATTAACCAAAGATAGCGGCGACAAGCGTGAAATATATACATATTATACGGCAGTCCTAGTCATCATGAGAATGATTCTTGACATGATAACTTTTATTGGGTGATTTCTATTTATCTAATATAATGTCATTAGTGATATGTATATTCATGTGTTATATTTTACAGGTACGTAAAACTTTGTACACATGTTCTTTGGTTGGCTAACCCTACTATCGTTCACTCTACATTAGTAAATTATAGTAAATTGTACACACAAATATATTTAGTAGTAACGCAAAAATGTTAATTTGAAAATTTAAGAACAAAATACTACTATCCGTTAAACTTCATATGAGACTTGAATGTACAGGCTGTATAGGTATCCAGTTATTCAATGAACTTTGCTTTAGTAGAACTCATTGTCAAAACTAAATGCTAATTGACAATGACAATATTCTACAACAAAGTAATTAGTATTCTACAAACATTCATAATATTCCACCACCACTGATAGTATTTACAACATGATTCTCAGTCTCTATTATAGTCGACTATAGATAACTATGGCTAGACTGAGACAGGTGCTTACTACTACTACTACTACCATGCACTCACTGATGAACTCATAATTATCATTGCAAACAACCTCGAATACAATAATTTGTTAGTTAAACAACACGCACTGACATTGAAGAATCTGTGTTTTAAATACCTTACCTGCCATACACCAACCATTTTGGGAAGTAAAAATGGAGTTTTTTAAGGAGCTTTAGTAATAAGCATTTAAATATTCAGTGTTAAAATCTCAAACAATGCATGCGGTAGTAGTAATCATCAGCTTGGTTTATGTCATTGTTGAATTTACAGTCTTACGCGTTTGTATGTGCATACATACTTACAACTGTTGGTTGAATCATTTGTGAAGTGAATCAAGTGTAATAGGGTACAGTACTGTATAGGTCCAGATTTTGTAAATTATTTGCTTATTTTATCCATTTTCTGAGATAATATATAAACTGTTAGATTTTTGTTTTGCTCGTCTTGTTATTTTTCAAGCGAAAAAACTGAATCATTCTGAAACACGCGTGGGAATCTGTTTATAATGACATAATGCATTAAAACGTGATACGCAAGCTGTGCAGGTAGGTGTATTTCATGAAAACATAAAGCAAGTTAATGAACATGATCATTCAAGTGTGTGGAAAAGTTTCTGTTTATTTTGCTTCGTTTGTTCGTACGAAAAAACATCGAACAAGATAAATGTCGAAATTTTCGGAGAATGATATAAAAAAAACCTGCACTGATGTAAGAAAAAAGGAAGGTTTTTTGATGTACATTTGTTGTACGCACGTTGTGCACGTAGAAAATGTTCAGATTGGACAAGTAAATGGAAACGGAAAGTGTAATTTCAAGCATGTATTTCTACCTTTGAATAAAATGAAGTTAAAGCCTTATATTCACTATTCAATACAAAGAGAACTCTCAGCATTTCAACCCGTCGTTTCTGTGAAAAATTGGAATCTGAATTATAGCTGACGGCAAGCAACACAGCAAAGCCACAAAAGCACACAGAAAACATACATGAACTATGAACAGAATAATGTCCCTATCACACTTGTACAGAACAATGTACATTAAAATTCCATATTGAAATTCATCACGGTAATAATGTAGACCATTTTTATATATTATACGTGAATCACGCCTCCCGCTTTTGATTCATTGTACACTGTTCAAATGACGTCATTCATTTCAGACGTAATTTTGGATAGTACGTTTTAAAAAAAATTGTAAATCCAATCCAAACGAGTGTGTGTGGTTGGTTACGTTATGCAATGTAAGTTCCTCCCCGTCACATATTATATGGTTTGTAGAATGTAACAGGAGGAAAACAGCGTGCATGCATGGATGATGCTAGCAGAATAACAATGGGCATTCATTATTGTTCGCCCACTTCAATCATTATGATCCAGTATGGAACGGTGGTACTATTTATGAAGCCATGTATTTTTTACTGAAAGGGAAATATGCACACCGCCAAATTCTCCATTTAATTTATCCATGTTTCCAGCAGCTCACCGTTTACCATATAGAATTTACTCCAAAACAGTACATTTGTCCTTCTCAAGTTCCTTTTTCTAGTTTAAATGATGAACGATGGAATGAAGTTACACACAATACATACGTATATGATTATGTGTACGACAAAGGGAAAGAGAAAATACGTGGAAGTGAAGTGGGAAAAATTCACTGTCAAAGTCACTCTTGTTTTGGTTATGTGATGGATTTGAAAGATGATAAATGAATATAAACACGCAGCAGACGTATGTGCTTCTGCCTATAATTTGGAAGCTAAATGGAAAATTATAAGTAAAATATACATACGTGCATACCCAAGTCTTCATGTTTTTAGACACTTTCCCCATTCACTCACATAATGAGAAAATTTTTCGGTGAAAAAAATGTACATATGTTTGTGTTATTTTCCCGTTGAAGAAGTTTGCAAAGTTTTGTAGTCAACATAGCATGTTATTTTCCAAGTTATACCTATGCAAGCCACGTGAATACATAAAATCCTTAGTCAAGAAGAAAAGCAAAGTATTCCTCCAAGCTTCATCTTCATCTCTGAAAAGGTTCAACACACATAATATGCATTTTATGTGCTAACAAAAGGGTACACAATCAGGAAAGGAGTGAAATTGCATTATGGAAATAAATAGGGCAATGATGGGGAAGAAGACGAAGTGAAGGGATAAAAGTTTTCATGTTGTGCCTGTACCTAAGCACATAGAAGGATCGTATTTACAAAAGCTTTCACCATGTTTTTTATCCCTTGTCGTGGTGATGTGTGTGCTTCTGCTTGAAGGCTAAATTTTCTCTCCCTTTGTGCTATGCCAGCTGTGTGTCAGTGAAGGATGGAGCAGCAAGCAAGGAGAGAGAGAGAGAGGAAAAGAACGTGGGTGGATGGATGAAAGGGAAAAGTAGGTCGGTTGGTCGGAGGAAAGGAGCACAGAATGTAGGTCCTATAAATCGACGTACCTATAGCATGTTTAGAGTTCTATAGAGTGCTAAAAAGGGGCCTATCTTTTGACAAAATGGAAGCAATGAGATGTTAGCCATATAATAATACTACTTATGGCATGTTGGTATAGTAGGTATATTACGGCTTAAGTGTATACACGACCATGAAGCAGTGAAAAGAAAAAAAGATCCAAAAAGGATCAATAATGCGAATGAGAACAGTAGAGAAAAGGAAAATGTGTATGTGTGTACGTTTCAGTATAATAGAGCAAGCAATGTAACTCTAGAAAATGAAAGAAAGAAAAGGAGAAAGCGGAAAGAGAAAGTAGACCCTCTATACAAGGCAAAAAAGCTTATGCCTACGCATACAAGAACTGCACATACTACCATTTTAATAGGATATGTACGATAAAATGGAGAAGTATATATAGTGTGTGGTACAAGTGCAAAAACAAGTAGAGCAGATATAATACACACACGTTGTCCTATTATTAGAAATTTTATGTGTTTACGTGTGGGCATATGAAATGTACATACATGGTCACAAAATTTGGTAGTTGTGCCGCTGCTGGCTGATGACGGTAGTAGAATGCTTAGAGAACCTTATCATTAATGCTATTTTTGTAAAAAAATTCTTTGGCTTTTGCTGATATGCGAATGTATGGTATACACTTTTTGTATAAAAAGGCATGAAATACACAAGCTAAAATAAATGTGCTGTTCTACCCCATTAAAAAGTTTCAGGATAGATGCATGCAGGGACATGGATTTTTATAATAATTTTCTTTTTTGGAAAATTCTTTATCCATGTAACAGGATTTATTTTTGTATTTATTTGCCTATGTTACATGTTCATATATATGCATCTTGTTGACTTTAGTATCAATTTAGAAACAAAAAGAGGAGAGTAACAAAGTGTCGGGTGGGATGCGTGGAAGGCACAAGTTTATATAAAGTTTACAGTTGGAAACTTTCTATAGTACATTTCCATTTGTTGTCATTTGTGGGACTAAAAGCAGGCCCCTTAAAGTACCACGCCAACTATTAAAGTAGCATGTCACATTGGATAGTCAGAAAAATGTGTATCCTTTGCATGCACAAGTTTCAAGGCTAAATTTCAAGGAATGTAGTTTTCGCTACAGCCACTGGGTGTGATGTGTTGCTTTAGTGGGAAGACAAAGAGAAATGGGAGCTTTATAGACAAGACAAGCACACCACTCTCTCTTTCGTTTTAGCCTTCGTTTTACAAACGCATTCACACTCAGTTGGTTTTGTTGGGTTATATAACGTTGTTGAAGAGAAAGAAAAAAGTGAGTAGCATGTACTGTTGGATTTGGAAAGAGAGAAATATACACTTTTGTCCTTTCTCTACCATGTTGCTATACGCTTCAAAGCTGACTCATCATACCTAAAAACGTGTTGTTGCAGTGCAGCAGTAACCCAACAGCATCCCTATAAAGAATGGAGAAAATAATTCAGTACTTTTTTTGTGAACGAATAAAATGGCACACTTTTTTTGTCTCTTCCTTTCCCTTTCTAAAAGTCCAAAATAGGAGGGGAAGCGACTAGAGTGGAAGACAGAGAAAAAAGGGAAGAGCAAAATAAAAGCTGGTGGTGAAGAAAGGAAGGTATCTGGAGCAGTAATAAATAACCAAGAGAGTGAGAGAGTGCAAAAAGAATGCGACATAACATTGCATTTTCATTTTTTAAGTATTTTCACTTTACATGAATAGCATTTTCAGAAATAAAAAGAAACGTGGGTGTGATGATGATAAAACTGTTATCTTTATTAGATAATACGTTTCGTATCACATTTATGAAATTATTAGGACACATGCGAATGCAGTGTATTTGGCAAGCTAGACACTTTCATTGTACATCCATTTACATTAGTCCTTTTTTTATTTCTACATTTAAGATAAAATCTTGTTGAAGCCATCTTCAGCGGTGCATCACAAACGAGTCCTAGAAAAAATAGCCAAGAGAAACGTACAATGCTTAACAATAGAATTTTTTGCTTGTAGAGAAATAGTATACACTTATAAATTGTTATCATCATTTGTCCTGGAGAATTTTCTCTAAAACGAGAAGAAAGTGCTAAAAGCTGCCAAGTGCTGCTCTACAGAAAAAAGGCATATCTCCTTTTGTATAGTATTCACTGCAGCTGCTACTTCTGTCGTAACAAGAGCTCGGGTACTTTCTCTTCCTTTATTCATGAACAACTTTGGATGAAATGAATAGAATAAGAAGAAGAAGAAAAGACGTAGTAGTGCTTGTTGTTAGCTATGAGCCTGTTCCATTTACATTTCATTTTGGCGATGAAGAAAACCCAAAGAAAAAACAAAGAAGAAACTTTTCCGGTTCCTTTTTCTCTTCTGGCTTTAATCTACAATAAATGTTTTCCTTTTTTCGGGAAAATAAATTGCTTCCATGCAATTACTGTGGATAAAATACATTCATGCATACAATCTTCAGGGATGGACTACGCCCTTCAACCGTCCGCATCATGAATGCATGCATATATAGTACAAAGTGCAAATGCTTGTTTTGCAAGCTGAGCTTATATATAGGGACTGGATGTTGCTATATAATGCAACGCAGGAACATATCACGGTGACCATGAAGAAAAAAGGATAAAATTCTGCCAAATGTAGAAGCTGCCTTAGAGCAGAGCGGTAGGTAGTACTGGTTTTGTGAGAGGAAAAAAGAAAAGTAATCCTTTTGGGTACCTTGTTGAATGTCAGAGTTCATTTGGTCTGTAATATAATGCGTAGGCATTCGTTTTCCCTTTTCTCTTGAGTCAGCTCCAAATCTCAGCTGGGAGCCTTATATTCCAACAACAACAACAAAAACAGAGTAACCTAATAGTAAAGTATTTTGGGATCAGACGAATGAATGAATGAATTTTTGGCTTGTTTGTTGCTGCTAAAAAGTGAATTGGAAAGTCTTATATGTTGCTTCCAAATTGGGAAACGAAAAATACATCGAGCTAAAAGTTTTCCTAAAGTTTTTTTTTCAGCGGAATTGACTGGAGCGCGAGCGGTACTGATTTTTTGGCCTGGAAGGTAGAGGCATGTATTTTATACTTATACCAGTCAAATAAGCATGTTAAAAACCATCGTTAAAAATCAGAACCCAGCCAACAGAACAATGTAAAAAGAACATACACGTGCTTACTCTGCATGCCTCAACGCAATAAATATTACAGTATAAAACTTTGGGGAAAAACTATTTTTATTATTTAATCATGAGTGACAGGGAGACAGATTGTGTGGAGGGATCTACAATATGTACATACATATGGAATATTTGCAGTGTTAGTCTTTTGCTGCAATGCGTTTTAAAAGAATTTTTCCACGATTGTGAGTCACAATTTGTGACACGCACGGTCATGAATGCATGTCTACAGTCTATGTATTTTATTTTGAGTATATTATATTTATTTACGTCTTTGCATGACGAAAGTAACACGATCAAAACTCTCAGGCTGACTTTATTCCTCTTTTGTAATCGCATCATGAAACAAGAGTCTGTACAAAAACTTCCATACGGCAAGTATGTAGTTATGCAGATTTCATAAAGTGCATCATCTCGTTCTCGTGCACTTGAGATTACTTCACTGCATCATGACAAGGGATTACCGCATACACATAATAACCCCGACCACACACATACTCATAAAATAAATTGGTTGGTACTTGGAACGTTTGGATCAGTCTTATTCCATCCATTTCAAAAATAAATTTTTCCTTTTCCGTGTATTACAATTTACTTGCCTGTTGTTAGCTTGATAGATACTAGTATCGTATTGTCTCTGAACGAAAGATGATGATCTGGAGAAAGACGTAAATGGAAAGTAATAATAATTTCTACTTAACTAACCTAAGTAGGTAATATTAAAGTATCTATTAGTTAGTATTAATGAACTAAATAAAAAATGAACTAAAAACTTAAGGTTTTGTAGGAGGACAAACGTTGTTTAAATTTTCATGTAAAATTGCACGCGAATAGTTTCAGCCTTCTTGTGTCACCAACGGTAGTACAGACATACACATGTTTAGACATGAAAGCCTGTTCACTGATAAGAGGAATAAGTTAAGCGAATGAACATAGAAACGGGGAGAGTGAATTTGTGATAGTGCCTTATCACAAGCACTTCTCTTTTATCTATAAAAAATGAAAGACTTTGATGAATGATCAACATCACCAATGAGTGATAATGGAAAAATGGAAAAGGTATCAGGCGATAATGCATATGTACAATAAAGTAAAGGGTAATAGTGATAGGTATTGTTTTGCAAAGTAGTAGTAGTAGTAGTGACCATCAAAAAACTGGTACGTAGAAAGTAAAAGCAACTACTGAATACACAACTCAACGCGTGAGAGTTTACATGCAGAGAACGAAAGCTTATCATCAAAGTTGAAAATACTGCAATGCACCGTAATGCTAATAGGAAAAAAACTGTGGAAATGTGATCATGTGCATTGGACATTATAAGAACGTATATGTCAGGCGAGTAAGTAAACTTTACAGGCATTGTCAAAATGATGAACACACGAAATTCATGAAAACGTAAAGAAAAACGTACGAGGGAATGAGCAACGTATAAAAAAGGAGATGAACGTGATGTTGTAAAATTCATTTTTTGACATTATTAGGGTGTGGCCTAAATGTAAAAAGCGACAATGTTTCATACATATATTGTTTCATAAACTTATTAGCACCTTTCCAGAAACAAAAGAGTGCTTTTAAACAATGTTCGTTTCATGAATATGTTCCTCACCACCATTCATCGTCACCTTATCCATAAAAGGGTCATTCTCGTCCCGTCCCCCACTTACCACAGACATTTATGACTACATCATCATCATCATCAGCATCAGCATTATTGCCGCTAGCTGCACTGCACTTCTATTAATTTGCTCTTTATATGGCAAATCCTTGTCCCTAAGCCCACTATAATCATCCAACATAAACGCTAAAGCGATAAACAGCTGCATATTGCATGACTAATTTCTCACAACGAAATGAGCTTTTGTTCGTGGCAAATGGTAAGTAAAGTAAATGCAGTGCAGAAACCAACATAAATACAAGTAATTAAGCATTTAGATAAGTAATTTGAAGACATGGTCAACAAAGAAGCATGTGTCTTTTTATACAAATAAATAATTGACGATGGAATTAGACTTTTGATGAGCCGGTCTAAATGTTTTCTGAGCGAGTGTTCTTTTTTCATTCACAGTCTTGGCTATAGATTTGTCCAGCCGGCTGGTTTACAGAGAAATTTTGAGGGACAATTGACAACGTTGTGAGACTTGGCTACTTGACATGACTTGGTATTTTAGTACAACGTCAACACGAGTAAAAATATAAAATATACCTACGTGGGTACAATGTCGTATCTCGCATATAGTTCATTGCTTAAATACGTACCAAAAATAAAATATACAACATATGTAACGTAAATTCACAAGAAACATATATGCAGTAAACCAATTTTCTACATGTAGCGTGATGATAATGAATAGATAATACCTATTTGCATTTTGCACTTTTGACTGTTGGTTGGTTAATATGAAGCAGATTATGTACGTTAGAGATGGTGCTTGCTGGATCTGGAAAACAAAAGCCTTGAACACTCATTTTGAACTCTGGGAAATACACAGCAATATGGCATGATTTTCAGCTTCTGGCGTAGGCAATATCTGCCTGTTCCAAAATTCTGATCTGATCTCTGACGTATTTACATGGAGAAAACCAAACCCAAGAAATACGAACATACATAATATTATAAATAGTTTACCAGTCGTGAACATTATATTTATAGAACCTGAGTTCATAACAATCACATATACTGTTCAATAAATGTACCTATGCATGTAATTACTTTCAATTTATTTGTCAACTTGCCTCTCATTCACGTCATGTGCATATGTACCTATTATCTTTAGTGTACTTACTTGTGAGTAAAAACCAAACTCAGCCCTAAATACTTGCTCTTTCAACCTTTTGTAAAAATCGATCCCGTTTGTTGTCAACCATGTCCGTCAAGAGATTGGAACTTATATAGTCATTGTCAATGTGTGTACAGACAGAATACAGCAGATAAGTTGTTTACTATGAACTCGCCAGAGTGACCATTTAACCTAAAAGGTGATGTCGGTTCATGATATCAGGCTAAGATAACCCGAAAAATTGAATTGACTTTCTGTAAGTGGAAAGTGGAATACTGCTCTGTGGTTGTTGAAGTTTGTTTGTAGAATTTTGAGATTGCGATAAGCAACTGACTTATAGCTACTTTTACGCTTGCGTATTTACATTACGGTTCAGCGTATGCATAAACAGGTACATATTACTACTTGAAACAGGTAAATTTAGGCATGTCAAAAAAAGTAATGGATTGGCTTGCTCTCTGCTGCTACTGCCACTGCTTGTTAATGGGACAATTAGTACCGCACAATTGTGTGCTTACTGAAGCAAATTAAATCGAATAATCAAAATCAAGATGTAAATATTATTAAATGATTTTTCACACAAAAATCATTCAAACTCTGTTACTATTTTTAGAATTCGAAAATGTTTTTGCTTTTGCAACAAACTTTTGCCAAACTGATACAACAACGAGCGTTATCTTGATTAATGACTGGAATAAGGCTACAAATGAGGGAAACTTTTTCAGAGAGTTTCATGTTCAAGGGCACGTGTGCTTCCTAGCTGTGATTTGGAAAATTATTTTATGAACTAATGAACGAAACCACTGCCAGAGTATCAATGAAGTGGAATGAACGTTAAAGTAAATGGTTATTATAGATAGCTATTCTAGGTAACTGATAATTATTAATGATGGTTCACATGTTGAATGTATGTCTAACAATAATTACTTTTACTGAATCTTCATTACTGGTACCCAAACACAACTTACAGATACAGGTATCCTTGCACAAACAGTCCGTATAACAGTTAGGTAGTAAACTAATGCGTTTATAGATATGCGTACGTACATTTTTGATAACCATCATCATCAGTAATGTAGGTGAATGCCTATACTGGAGAAGATTAGTCAAATGAGTCGCCTCTTCCTAGAATACTTAATTCCACTTTTCTGCTTTAATATTATCCGCTTATACGCCAAGTTTTTTGAAAGTTGAGACGACTCTTCATACAAACCTGAATAATAAGTTTTGTCAACGCATTAAGTTTGTTGTGGTGATGCAGATTTAGACTTTGGCGCAGTTATTTGGAATAATTATCTGCAAGATATACCTTGCCATTAAGACAATAAAATGTGTATGGAAGCAATCCATGATGTTGAGAACAAATCTCTTCCAGCATCATCATCCAATTTGACGAGTTTCTTCTTTTGTTTCAGACGACGATGGTTAAAGTTGAAAAATATGAATGTTATTATGATACAATTTTGAGTACAGTATGTACATGCATGCTGTTTTTTAAAACAAAAAAAAACAAATTAAATTTACTCAAGTAGACCTTTTGACCTAAATCTAACAAAATGTTGAAAAGCAGTACCTTTAGGGCACTGGCCTCAGTTGTTGCTAAAAATTTCGGAGTGGTTTTATAACATACGGTTATTTTGCAAACATCTTACAAACGCATTGTATTGATACCATAATAGCCTTTCTTTTCAATTTAAATCTGATAGTGCACGTGACATGTCATTTTGCTTTTTCCGTGCTCCTAGTTTCCTTATCTTTTTTATATTCATAACAGCTCAGTTCTGTCAACGTTTTTGAAATTCATGATTATACAGAATCGCTAAGTACACCCATGTGTATATCAACTATCAGCCAAAAATTAGCAATCATTTTTTAAATTTTTCTCATACTATTAGGTCCATGTGCTATCTTGCGACATTCGTCCATGTAACTACTATAGATAATCTGTGACTAAAAATTGGGAAATACTATTCGTAGTAAAT
>JAHZMZ010002546.1:0-19951 GCA_027743805.1 Lepidocyrtoides sp. E14 | reverse complement strand
ATTTACGCATGTTTCTTCAAGATTGCCATAGCAACTAGGTAAAAAAGGGGATTTTATTGCTTTTTGTTTGACATGGCAGCAAATGTACGCTTACTCGAGCGAGCTATGAATATCTGAAATGACGAATGTCAGGTTCTCCCTGTTTCATCTTAAGACACGTTCATGTATCCCCACGTTTTATAATACTCCTTAACGATAAACTAATGATAGTGTACCGTGCATGTAGTGACAAAAGTCAGACGTGAGCATTGGAAGGTTGCCAAAATGTGACATTTATTTCATTTTTTGTTTATATTTAGGTACTTTAATTCAAGGAATGAGAAGAGTAAAGCAAGTTCCAATTAATTTTAAGTGACACTACCTACATTTCTTTACAAAAAAATGGGTTTTTATCAAATTACACTTTTAAACTAACGGCACTAAGCTCACCTCTTTTTTCCAGAGAAAACCATAATATTGCCGCTATGGCTGTGTAATATCACTTTGCAGAATGCGGCATGACTATTAATTCTTCCTAAAGCATTGCCTATTTTAAATGCCGCAAAAACATTGTGTTTCACCCGATTTTTCACTTTTCTACTCTCTTCACCAATTCTACAGGAAACTCCGTACACGAAAAATGTTAGACTAGACGTAACCTTTCATTTATCCTTGACCGGGGATACCAGAAAATGACTTTCTAGAGAGAGAAGACAGGAGAAAGATTTCATATTTCGTTTAGTATTTTAACTAAACCCTTTTTCCGTGACGAAATTAGATACTCTGTATTTCTTGCTTCTGCTGCTGTTGCAAGCAGTTCAGAAATGACTACTAGTTTGTGGCTGGAAAGCACGTACTTCATTCCTCATCTATCTTCTGCCTCCTTCGCTAACCGTACTACCCACACAATTAGCACTTGCAGCATGGTAGGGAAATTACTAAATAATATTGAAGATCACAAAAAGAAGAATATAATGCAATAAGAAAAGTCATGGAAATTCAAGGCAAGTACATTTTGGAATTTCTCTTTTATCTCTAGTCGTCACGTGAACAGTGTACATTGAGAAAAGCTGAAGGTACATAATATGTGTGCGGGCACAAGTCAATAACTATAAATCTTGTTATGCATGTACGTTTGCTGGAAAACAGACGAGGATGCAACTGCGGCAGTAAGTAGAGAAGTTAAAAGTAGCAAAGTTACGGATAAATAGGAATTGCAGAGAGCGAAAGAACAATTCGACATGAATAAATTAGAAGGTGAGAAAGCACTTTAAGTACGTCCATTTCCTTGCACCTATTCTGTATTCTGCGATGCACACTGCTTGTAATGTGGCTCTATGTTTGTCTTTGGCTACTCCATCTTTATTTACTTTTCTTTGGTTGTCGTTGTAGTAATAGTAATACTAGTGAAAATACTGTCGGCTCAGTACTTCAGTAATGTCCCTCTGTGTATTCGTTCGTGCAACTCCATGTATGAATCTGGGGTTTCAAAATTTCCATGTGTACGTGAAAAAGTAATGATTATTAGCCATCTCCTTCAGCTTTGCACTTTACATAAGATACTTTTTCTAGATTTGAAAAGCTTTATACGAATCGGGGGTTTAGTGAAGAAAAAAACAATTTTTTTCTGACAGCGATTTTCTCATGCATAAAAATCATATTTGAATTATTAGCAAGAATAGGGACTTAGAGAGACATGGTTGAGAGAAAAAAATTAAGATGAAATATACTAAACAAGTTATTTAAATTAAAGTGAAAAGAAGTGTGTCAGAAAAAGTTAAACAATGCACCTGCTTGAATTTAATCAACGTGGTAGAAATCCCATTCTGATGAAACAAATAATATGGAGGAGCTCTTGGAGCAAAATGGGGAAAAATGAAACAGAGGTAAACAAATGTTTTGACTTTTGCAAAAACTAAGCAAATACAAGAAGGTTTTTCATTTGTTTAGTTTTTCAACCATTTACTTCATATGCAAAACATAATCAATATTGGAAACAGAAATTGAACATTGCATTGCAAATGTGAGTACAGTCGCTCTACAAATACTCAAGAAACTACATTAGAAATATGAATGAAAGATACCGATAATGATGTCAGGATGTTAGCTGGGCAAGTACTTAAGTTACTTCTGTTGTTTGTTTCAAAAGTAAGTTAGTTTTATTTCATAATTAACATTACTTTACCGCTATTGATGTTTTGGTCTAAAAATGTTTTCAATGCAGTGGATGACAATATAAAAGCATGCTAAAACTTGATTGATCAACATTTCAAAAAGAAAATTGTTGACTTTGATAATGAAAGTCGATAACGTAGGAAAGCGATTTCATTAGAAAGGTCCTGGGTTCCATTTACAGGTAACAAATCTATCTGCCTTGCCGAAATGCACAGTGAACAAATATGGGACGAAGTTCAAAGTTCCCTACTGCTCAACTGGTTGACATATGAGTATAAACATAAGTTTCTGTGAAAAGGGCACAAGTAAAAAGGTCATGTGCTGTACGCCATTCCTACTTTTGTTGTTTGTTGTTCATGTCATTTATACACCACTCTGTTTCTTATCAAAAGTGAAACTAATCAGGTACTCTTTCCAAGACGTATTTGTTCTTTGTCCTGTGGGAAATTTTAGTACAGGAAAAAAAACAAGAGAAAATAGTAAATAAAGAGCTTTTATTGTAAAAAAATGTCCCTTTAAACTAGAAAATAAATTACTAAATGGCTCACATAGGAATTCCGTTCTCAGTATTTGGCAGCCTTTTTTATTTCATGTAGATAACATTGTTTATTTTTCATGTCGGTGTCTGGAATTGAAATGCTGACTACTTCCTAGTAATTAATTAAGCTGTGTGGAGTAGCCAGTAGAAGAGGAAATAGTGAGAATTCGAATAAATATAAAGCAACACGAATGCTAGTAATAGTGATACACCGCCAATATTTCGACCGTTGGAAAATGTTTCGATTTCAAATTATTTGTTCTTTGACAAATAATTAATACAACGATGAAAAAAATTTCAAATACAACGTAAAGGTTACAACGGTGTGGCGGCGGTCAACATGATTTTTCCGCTAAGATACACGTTACTGTTTTCTCGAGTTACCCTTACCCTGAGTTGTGTGCTGGCATTTGACTGTTTCCACACCATTCATTAACAAACCACAAAATCGATTTGTCTGAAAGTTGTTAGATAGTTTTCTTAAATTACTTTTTCAACTAACAAAAACAAAATAACATTAATCGCTAATTAGCGTTGTAGAGTTGTAATATCAGTCTCGCGTATAAGCAAATAACAGAACATCAAAGAGTTTCATGCGTGCTTTCGCTTTGTTTCTACCTTTGTTTTCGTGCAAATAAAAAATGGGAAGAATTTACACTGGAACGTAGGCGGATGCTGGGAAGCAGGAAGGGTGCATTTTTCTTGACAAATATTGAAAACTGCCTGTTTCTCTTGACCAGAAACAAGTGCATATTATTCAAAATATTTCTGTTTTATTTGCAATTTAAAACTGTGCACCTAATCTTGTATTGCAACACAAACTTTACAGGGTGTACAAACTTTGTGTAGAAATGTCTTTGTTACGCTTTGACTTTAAAAAGATCAAAGCTATCATAAAATTACATATTATGTTAACTGAAACAGTTTGACAAAAATTTTACTGTTTTACAGCAAAATATTTTGGTTGGAAAAAGTTGGTGAAGGACAGGCTTCATTTTGCTAAACTCTTTAATTTACCGGAAATTCGTAACACGTAATGCTGTAAAAATTTATTTTGTTTAATTACCTACCATTTTTACTTGTTTGAAATAGGAAATGGATGACATTTTGGTTACCTATTGTTACGGTAAAATATTTATACTACACTTACCTATGTACTTTACCTAAATTTGCTTCCTTCAGCAGCAATTTTTGTCATTTGTCATGATGAGCTTATAAGAAGTTGTGCAATGCCTTTTCATACAGTCAGTCCATTAGAAGTTAGACTACTTGGACTCAACTGTCGTAGTTACAATGGCAATTTACAAAGTTTACGTATCTCTATGTCACATTTTCTCTCTTCCCACCACTTGGTTCATGTCCTTGATAGCAAGGAGCAAGGAAACGAAGACTATATTCACTGATGAAAACTTGCTTCTTCGTTTACTATGCATACATATTTACCTACCTAGGGCCTTTCTAAAGACACCGCGTGTGGCGTGTGACTGTGTGACAATATGCTTGCTTTCTCATTCATTGTGAGAAGTTGGACTGGTAAATGGTGGAAGCAAACAAGGATTTCACAAGCTGAAAGAATGAATCGATAGAGAAAGCTTTTACATTTTAGTAGTAAAAGCAACTGTTCTATGCTATTATGCCAACAATGTCATGATGTCATCAGTAGAAGCAACGAGTGGTGCTTATTTTCTCCGAAGAATCGGAATTTATCTCCGTTTTGTGAACTACAGTAAAGACTTGTGTATATACAATATTTTGGTTATAAAAGTGGTAGAAAATATTACTGTATTTGTTGTTAGTCAGTCGCATCACATCATTGTTGGTCCAACACTCCCAAGCGATGCATTAGATTTGCGGTAGGCAGTTAGAGTAGTAGTAGAAAAGAATTCTCTACCAGGTGTTCCCTCTGACAAGACAGAACAGAAGAGCAAGGACATACGTCACTCAAATAAAAGGCTTTTAATGAACTTTCACCTGTATGCTAATGCTAAAAATCAAGAATCAACAGAGTTTTCCGAAATTCCAATACTGATTCATATGATATAGACATCTTGTATACAGCATGTCTACCCGGAAATGTCTCAACTGTTTAACCAATATAGTTGCATACATTTATATGGACATTTCGGAAACTCTTTCGTTTTTCGTTCTTCATATAATGCTTCTGTACTCATCTTCAACAGAAGTGTAGACCGTAAAGCTTATATTCAATTTTTAGTTTACTCCTTCCACCTTTCAGCAGCAAACGCTGAATCCATAGTTGAATTCATCTTAGCTTTGCACTTGAACTATTGTCACCACCATATAGAAGGAAGGAGCAAACAAACAATCTCCTATAAACTATTTCCATTAATTTATGGGGAACAGAGCTGGAAACTTCGATTCTGGAACGCATTTATTTAGAACAACAAATAAGTTCGAAACAATAAAAGCATAACAAAAAGTAACTACGTCTTCATAAACAAAAGATTTTCTCAACCGAACAATGGATTCGTTTTCAACTAAAGCATTTGTCTACTTAACAATAGTTTATCATCATCCATTTCAACTTTTGTGATACACTCTTCAACTCTTCTTAATCTTAACTGTGTTCTTTCAATCGTCAGTATCAGCACTCTGCAACAGCCCAGATTCATACGAAAAACCATTGAAATTTTCAAATGTTTTGTGTAAGTCAAATTTAAATTTTCCAAGTCCGTTGTATCTCATCACAACGAAATACGTTTTGCTTTGGTAAACATCCACCAAAAACTACCATCCCAATCCCAATAAAGCTTCGATCATTAGTCAAAGTCACCATAATATTTCATCAATTTTCCAGCGTTAGAGCAATAGCTTGGTACGCAGTTCTCAAAGAGGCAAGGAAAGCGTTTATAGATAAATTGATAATAGTTTAAATTAGTAGTCAAGGACCAATTTTTCAGGCATGTTAAATTGCATGATACGTAAAACGCAATCAATCGTGATGTTGCTGGTCTGCTAGTGTACACTGTTTCTGGAATATTGTGATTGTAAGCTGTACTGAAATAAACCAAACTATCAACTACATATCTACCATATATGTATAGGTACTTTCAATCTAGAGATTTATTTATTGAAGTATTCCTATTACAAGGTATTTACGCAGTTCTAGCTGTCTCTTATTAAATGTTGACCTTTCGTAATAGTACACTATTACATGGATACATGCTGATTTACTTCATTGTTATTACATCTTCTTCTAAAGTTTAGAATCTAAACCGCCATTATTTCTTCAATTCTGGCTAGTCTATAAACTTTTGTTTCACTCTTAGCATTTCCGCAGTTCAACTAAACGACATAAAAGTATGTATTTGGCATTATATATGGACTTGCATACAAAAAATACACATGGTTTTATCGTGAAGTTTTGAACAAAAAAAGTACCATGAAAATAGGCAACAAATTGAATAGAAAAAAAAGAAAAATCCACTTCAATTTGAAAGTTTTGTATTGGCTGCTTCTGTCTGTTGGCTTTCAAACTATCCGTTAAACAATGAAAGGAGTACAATAACTAGGTAAAAACTGTAATTAGATGGCTCTTCAGATTTAATAAAACCTAAATTACATGTACTATGGTATGGTTGCATAACCATTGTTGATAATCTGTATGATGGATTTCATGTTATAGCGGAGTTTGATCGTCGCCAACAGGAAGGTTTTTTCGAGTGGGATTATTAGTCCCACACGATCTGCCTAGTGGCAATAGCTCTTTTGGTTCCAAAATTATAGTATATATTTATTTATTTTTCAGGTACCTGTTGGGAACCCGCAGACTTCAAACTTTGGTCCTAAATCAGGCCCGTAACGGGCACTTTTTCAGAATCTAAAATCAATAGGCTTCTTCACATGGATTTGTTCTTACTATGTCTCTACAGTGCCATCTAATAAACACTATGTACACGGTCAACATGTTGTACTTAACCTTTTCAATTATGCAGCTAAATGCCTATTTACTTGTTGTTGTTGTGTATCTTGTCATATAAATGGACCTCTTTGATAGTTGACGGTTTTACGTTTAAACAAAAGGCAGACAGGCATATCGATTCTCCATTGAATGCGGTAAAATATAAAAAATTGGAGAGCGATAAGCGCAGCAAATTTTTTCTTAAGAGAAAAACATTAAAATCGTGTCAGGATTATGAAAACTAAGATTGAGGGAAACTACTACAAAATGTGTACTTCCAAACTTTTTTTACAGCAGCAATATTATGTAAAATACTTTCTAAAATAGGCCAGTGATGCATATTATGACAAGAGTCATTTTACACTGCACCGCTCCACAGAGTTTCTTTTTTGCTGAGACACTGTTTGTGTCAGGAGCCGTTTTACATTTTTATCCCATAACATAATGCGCTCCGCAAAGAACGCAACCCATTTTATGCATTTTTACTTATATGTACAACTACTGTCGCTGTCGTTGATCATCATGATAATGTGAAACGGCTCGCGATAAAAAAAATCGCATGCATGGTAGACAAGTTAACTTTCCGCGTGCATATAATGTCATTTACTCATGACATGGAAGCGTGCATAACACCACAAAAAAATAATGTCCCTTTTTCTAATGTAGAAACAAAAAGCAAAACTCTTTTGCTTGAAATTTTTCCATAGCATACATACATTTTTTCATATTTTCTTTCGGAATTCTATACGGTATATTTCATTTAGGAAGAGACATTAAGCCATGAACAGCTGCATTGCCCGATATTTACTAGGAAATGACCTGATGGAATTGATACATTTCAAAGAAATCCCTATAAAAGCACAAGTATATATGCCATGGACTATGTGGACTATAAGTGCTGCGAGGCAAATTATACCATTTGTTACTTTTGGACGGGTCTAGGCGAATTTCACTTAACTATTTGCCCCGTGGGCTTGCTCCGTTTACAACACCATTTGCTCTCAAGACTTTTTGCCTTCAACTATCTGACCAAGCTGGAACCATTATAGATCCCAGTTTTCAGGGGGCAGGTAGCTGTGAGATGTAACTTTTGGGAAAGTCGTCCGTGCACCAAAATTTAATACTACACACATAGTCACTTACAACAGCTTGTCATATTTAGTATACTTTCAGTGAACTGGTTCATTAACTAGTTATAGTATATCATTTAGTATATAACTGAGTACTTAACATTCTCGACTTTGTTTTCCAAAGTAGAAATGTCCAAGTTGTATTTGAATGATGCAGTTTTGGTCATTCGAACCGTGATGAATTCGTGTTACCTACAGGTAAATCTACGGGCGTACGTATTCTGAGCAAAACGGAAGTATTGTGTGCAAATACTCCAATAAGGAAATAGTCACGTTACGGAAAATAGTCAAGAGGGCAATTTTCCGGATGCTCTTTTGGACACAGGATAGCATAAAAAATAGGAAAAGAGATACCCCAAAACATCAAAGAAGGAAGTATTCTGCAGAGCCATGCAAAAATTATTTCTGTGGCACCCTCCAAAAATAGCAACAAAAATGGCAAGAACAAGTAACTTTATACATACATATTCTCTGCAGTTTTTTTAGGGATAATGTAACTCCTTTTGATGACGTGAAAACTGTTTTTCTTGCCTTTACTGCACCAGCTGCACCATGAAAGTATGTATTTTACGGTTCCCATGGGTGGCAGGAGTAGCTGTGTGTTTATCTCTCCATACGGTGATGCATAGGTAATTATGACAGAATTGACAATGCAATCCGAAGGAGAAATATATTTTCACGGTTTTACCTTTTTGTTTTTATTTAATCACCAATAATAACAATATGGTAGTCGCTAATGTCAGGCCATTTGTATCAAAGCTTTTGATGTTCCTTGCAATGGTACTATAAATTATAATTTTTAATAACACCCGAGGCGGGTGAGTGCATCGGTCGGAGTCAAAATGGTGAAAAAACAAAATTGAAACACGAAATTTCTCTTGCTCGAAAATGCTCTTTGTTCTTACGTTTGTGACAAAATCATGAAGCTGAATGCAAGGTATTCTAAATGTTTAAACATGTGAAATTTTAGCTTCTTAGGAATAGGTAAATTTTAGCTTCTTCTTCTTCTTTTTCTCCAGTAAAGTCAGTAAAATCTAGGTCGTGGCTGGTATGGAATTTTTTGTCTGAGTAAAACATGTGTAAATGATAGAAAATATTCTAACGTTTGAGGCAGAAAACGTCTGAGAAGAAGAACAGCTTTCGCTCTTGATTTTATTTGAAAACTGACTCTTGTTTTAAATAACCCTTTCTACATAATATTATTATGCCCGTTGTTAGATGTCTCCTCCTTGTCATCCTAAGTCATCAGGAATGATTATTACCGAACAACTATAAACCCACCTTTCAAATAAAATGAAATTTAAGCATTACGGTTCGAAAAATTCAAACATTTATCCAAGGTCAATCAAATTAGACGACCTATTGAACTATGACAGTTTAAGTAAAATGAAACTTACAAGGGAACCGCGATATGATGTAGGATGCAAGCTCTGGTGCATCTCTAGTAAGCTTTTACCTCTAACCTCTTTCTCCTTTTTGCTAAAGTCAAAAGAGCTGCAATGTAATGCAACGCTAGGTACACGGTCTTAATTTATCTACAGTTCCTCCGGGAGTGTGCATTTGGGGTTGGGACTGTGATTTTTGGATTCTACCCACTCTAGTTGATATTATTTGATTAATTTTGATGGTGAACTCGTATAGTTAGAAAAAAGATTCTCTAGTTAGTCATGACATGACGGTTCAAATAATATAAAAAACCTATTTGGTCTTGATAATTCAAGAAAAAGCGTGGTAAGCGGGTTATGATCCATGATTTTTTTTAGCCAAATGTGTCGATAGCGACGCAATGCCGTGCATTTCTTACGCTAGTTCCGTACTCCGGTAGTACCAGTTTATTAAATTTGTAATTTGTGGCTTCGCAAGTTGCGAAGCAAACAATTAACCCAATGAAATTCATCGACAACTGTTGATAATATCGGTTTCTTTCTGATCTTTAGTTTTTTCAACCCTATCTTAGCGTAGCTCTGATACTTATCCCATTCTACTTCCGCTACCAATTGGAAGAGCGTGCATTTTGTACTTAATACATAATTCTTTCATTCGTGATTGATTCCAATTATTTCATAAAACTTTTCTGAAACAACCACAAACAACCATCAGTATAACATCCAGCAATAGTGATGGATTAAAGTGAAACCCAATAAGGACACGAGAGAAGTAAGTATTATACAATGTTTGTACTAAAAACTCACCTAATTGGATATTGATACCTGTTTACACTCACGTTTCTTCACTTCAGTAAACTAGTTTTTGTTATATGTAAAAATTTCTTGGTTTTGCACACACGTAATTGATTTTCTTTTTCGAATTCAATCTCCTACAATTGACGTCAAATTTATCATTATTTTTTCCTACTGCTGTATTAACTTGCATACAAATTGCGTCTTCTTTAACTGCCTAATAAGGTAGCATTTTTAAAATTTCTGCAGCCTGAGGTTTTTCTTGCCATGATTCCATACGATTTGAAGACGGAAGTCACAGGTCAACGGAAACCGTTAGAAATCGTTAAAAGGTCGTATATTATGCATGTCAAAAGAAGAATTACGGAATATTAGTTACCATCGTGTTCTTATCATCATTTATCGGTCCAGTTTGGAGGTAGAGCTCAAAGCTCATGGCAAGCAAGCCTAGGAACGTGCATTTTCTTATTTTTCCCCATGCATTAACCCAATCTGGTAAGGACAGGGGTCAAAGAATTTTTAAAGTAGACTAACTACCACTAATAATTTTGTTTGGACTGAAAAACATTTATATCTGAAAAACGATCTGACAGAGCTTTTCGGATACCTTAAAGGGAATGGCTCTATTTAAACAGATGTGTTCTGCATATTCAAAGATTCAATCAATGTCCAAATTTAGCATACAAAATTGGAATTCTACGACGACATAATTGCTTCTGATCAATTTTTCGTCCGTCAAAATGGTTTTTCGTTAGGTTGCTTTATTTATATCGCAGCTCAGAATCTTTAGAATGTTCGAATCACAATCATCGAATCATGTACATCGTAAGTACAGTTTATGAATACATTATAGTTTACTGTCAAATGTATACCAGGCGACACACTGAAGCCTGTATACAAATGTGAATGGATGAGCGTGGGAGGAGTTATTCATGCATGTACTTTTTACCCAGTTGTTTGTTTACACCCAAGGCAGTGCTGTACTGTGCCTTCCATATAATTTTTACCTTCTTTCTTAACCTTCTTACTTTAAGCCAATCGACTATTGCATTAAAATTAATTTTAGGTATTAAATCTAGTTTGTCTTTTTATACCGGTGTGGCATATTCCACTTTCTCTTTATATCTCTACCGTGTTCAAAAGTCCCCCTTTCTCCTCTCAATCACAAGACTTTTTAACTACACTACTTTTTCATCAACAACCGGAAAGAGCGCTGACTTCACCTTCTACCTACGAAAAACAACTCTAAAATTGTAAAAGGCAAAGGGAACGATTTTTCTTTAATTCACTCTCACCACCTAACTGTCCAGCAATTTTGTTTCTCTTTCTAGCGTTTCCTTAATCTGCAAAAGGATAGAACGATTGGCAGAACAAAATGCGCGTGCTCCAGCCTAACATTAATTAAAATTTTACCTGTCCGAAACATATTGCACTACACATCGCTTCGATAAAATATTTCCATTTAACTAGGAATCTTGAAGTGTGTGGGCAGAAATAAAGATACTCTTTCACCTGTGTTATCTGATGGAGTTATAATGATGAAAATACCTGGCTGATATAGATAATAGTCTTTGCCTCATTTAAAATGATGTAAAAAGGCAAAGGATAGTTAGTATACCAGCAGTAAATCCATTGAAGATCAGATAATCTTTTTTTTATGTAGGTAAACTTTTAATTTAAATGCAAAATTTTCTAAACCTTTTTTCCTTGGTAAGGATTTTTTTCTTGCATGATCTCTTCCCTTTTATATTTATATCAACTCATTCTTGGGTCTATACGAACTGAAACTATGGTATTTATCATGCTTGTGGCTCCAGGATATTGAAAACTTTTTGTGGAGCAGACTTAGGTATTATTGTTGCATAGGCACGCTTCAGTATCCAGTATCATAATTATCATTTAAATACGGGCTTTCTAGTAGGTACTCTTAATTAATTAATGTCCGCGTCCCAAGTATCAGCTAATCTTTCTACTTAATAAGCAAACAAAAATAATCAAAAATAAATCTGTAGGAATTGAGGTACTATTTCAACCAGTATGTACGGTTATGAACCCGCATTGGGAAGGTTTTCATTTCATCCATGTTTTTTTATCTTCTACTTGCTTTGCAATCCGGGACAGTGAAAAGAACGAAGCGGGAAAGATTCTCAAGGACACTTCTCTATTTCGTCTTCTTTCGCCCCATTTCTCATGACAGAAAAAACGAACCCAGCTACAGTGTGCCCGTTACTTTTTTCATAAACTAAGTTTTTTCTTCGCCCCTGGGTTGGTGGTGCAACGGATGAAGCGAAAAATTATCTGGTGATGACGCTCGACAAACAGAAGCACAGAAATTTTTTCGAAGTCACGCGTGGATTTTCCATCAGTAGAAAGCATCGACTGTGAACATTTGTATTTTGATGTTAATGTGGAATAATCGAAAGTGCACTTGAGGTATGTCGTTAAATAGAATAACTGAGCAACGAAATTTGGGGAGATGCTAGCTGAAAAAGATCAAAAGATCAGCTATAAAATCATCAACTAATGTTGAGAAGAAGGGGAGGGTTATTAGGTTCATAGGATGTTGGGTGAAGAAAAGATAAGAGTCTAAAATTTTACCAACAGTCGTGAATGTAGCCATAGCCTCCTTACTAGTATTGGGCAGTTGCAACAAAGCTTACTTACATTATGTAATGTACCCACATAATATATAGTTATAATACTCCCCTTTGATTCATTGCTGGAAGAGTGTGTACGTAGGTACGAGATTTTCTGCGAATAAAGAAATACAGAAGAGTAAAGCAAGTAGTGTTCGATGAATGATGGTGACTGTGATGTGCCTGCTGGAAGGAGAGTCACAGAGATTGAAATTGAAATCTGTGAAATTCTATTTATCGGAGTGGGTAATCCGCTGCAGGAGGTAGAAGTCATGATGAAGATACATGTAAGGAGGTAATAATGTAACTAGAGAAGCAAGGCCGCAGAAAAGCATAGGGAATAGAGTAGAAAACAGATTAAATTTCCAACTTTCTATTTTCTGACATGCCTATACATATATAGGTATTTGTAAGGATTTGCGACATTTGTGAGGGAATAGTGAGACTATTGAAATGAAATTTGCCTCCTCCTCTTCTCTTAGGTTCATATTCTAAAATCTCTTTACGATAACTCAAATAAATATTAGAAACATATTTATCTATGTTAAACGGTAACAAGGAAATAACGTTCTGTCCACTGCACTATTGAATTTTGCTACAGCATTTTTAATTTGTAGTGAGACAGTAGGTAGGGAACTATGGAGGTCCGTAGGTAGAAGCCTTGTGTATTAAATTGGAAGATTGGCACTATGCAATATTCATGACAAAAAACTGATCAGCTCCTGATTTAGGATCATATTATTCTGCAACAAAGGTTTTCGGCAATATTGAAGCTCTTACCGTAATTAAGGATTTAGCTAATTCCGCTGAAAATCAGATGAGTTTTTGTTTAGGTAACCACATGGCGAAACTGAGGGTCATACATACACTAACACTACTGATGATGATGATCATCATCACCAAACTTTTTTTCCGTCGAGTCTGCAAGATGAGAGGGAAAGGAAGGTTATTAGGTGAAGCAGAGTAAAAATGCCAAGTCTGTATATTTGGTACAGTAATTTGCAAAAGTATGCTAATAAAAGCATATGAAATGGAAGACGGATCAGATTAACCAAAAAAAATATGTGCATGCATAATGTTAGTTCTACATTAAACTGAGAGGCTTTCACAGAATTCCGGAATGTGGTATGTATGCAGAACTGATCCACTGCTGAATTTCATTAGCCATAAAAGAGATCTACAAAAGTAAATGGAAATTATACACTTGTTGGTAGAGAAAGGATACCAAATGAAGAAAAGAGAAATACTTATTCTGAAAGCAGGCAAAGCACGTGCATACAAAGATAATTTACAAATTTGCAACACTTAGGTATTCACAGACAAAGATTGCTTTTTCCAAGGACAAACTTTACGATTCAATTATCCATGTTAAAAGTAGCTGAAATTGATAAAGTTTAGCTTTTATGCAGCATCTTATTATCAGATAATATACCTACGTCAAAATAGTGAATAAACAATTTATTTCGTTTTTTTTGGTTTCAGATTAGAAATGCATTCACTGCAAGTAACACCACATAAGATGATCCTTTCATATGATCCTGATAATATTACTGTAGTCTCTGATACTGAAAACAAATGAATGTTACAATTTTGCTAGCAAATTGCAAATTTTGCAAAAAAGCCAAGTGTAAAAACCAACTCTAACAATTCTTCTTCCTGAACTACCTGTCCCTCACCATTTCCATAAATACAGCAGAATTATTGAATGACTAAGGCATTGAGCATAGTCATCATCATGATAAATGGAATAGAACTCCATATTCATATTCATAAATTTGCTATTTTCGTAATGACAGCGTCTAGTAAATATATCCTATCCGGGGACATTGTTACCAGCAGTAGATACAAATGAAATAGAACGAATGCCACCGGCGTCGCCTGTTATTACAATGGGTAAACACTTGACACGTCACATTCATTCATATTATACTTACAGTTAAGCATAAAAAGTGAGGGCCAGCAGTTTCATTGAATGAGTTTGTGGAGAATGGGAACAAGTGTTTTTGGCTACAAAACTAACAAAACTAGAACATGGTTTTGAGGAGTAGCGAGCGACACTAGGTTTACGTATCAAATATACACATTATATTGCAAAGTGGCTTTTGGAGGAATTGTAAGGAAATTTTGGTATAAAGTTTTAAATATGGAGTAGTATGCTTCGTGTTGATGCAATCCATGATACACAAAAAATGATCATTAGTATGCGCCACAGATAACATTTTATAAAGCAGCAGGGAGGAATGAAAGTGGAAAAAAATGTCTGTCTGTTTATCTGACGCCCAGCAATTACTCGTTAAAAGTCAACACCTTAGGTCAACCGGAGAGGTCACGAAGATTCAAAACTTCTACATAGTAGAATACGACATTATATGGTACACCTTTTGAAAGGTCATCTACATGCTATGATGGCTGCTGATGCTTTGACAAGTTCCAAGTTCGATTCAGGTCAACTTGTTAATAAAAGTATACATCTTACACTACAATACCGAGCTAATGAGGGAAACTAGATCCAAAAACTAAACTAAAGCGAGCATGGAGGATTCAAAAAAGCTAATATATCTTTTATATAAATATTAGAGATATTATATTTTTACAGAACTGTTTATGTTCCTTTTTATGCCACATCTTTTCAAATGTTAACATTTTTTTTATTTTATTGATACTTATCTTAGTACTAACAAGATCATTGGTATGGGCAGACGGCGCATATTAAAGTTTTATGTACATAACTAAATTGCTGAGCACTCCAGCTATTTTCCTTTTTGTGTCATTCTAAATGACTCACTCATTAGTCAACATACATCCGAAATAATAACAAAACTATCTAGCAATCCAATGAATTTTAATAGTCACGTTTTCTCTAAATCCTCAAATTGTCAAATTATGAAAAGCTACTCAACAGACACCAAAGTAAGCATGAGACAAAATAGTAAAAATAGCAATTTTCTCCTGAATTTAAAAGTGAGTACTACTTGAATGAACACAGTCTTTTACATGATAATAAAGAAACCATCTTTGGAGTGGTAAAAACTTCGAAAAACAGATCTTTCCATGCGTTGTTGTTGCATCACCGAGCTTAAGTTAATAATCTAAATGTAGATGTTTCTTCATGGTCCATTTTCATGTTTGAAGAAAACAAACAAAAGGGAACGCTCGGTTGGTTGTTTTTATTAAACAGTAGGATGTACGTCATTGCACACAGATAATGTAGTTTCCTTATTTTGGAGAACTCTTCACAATTTCATGCTACAGACACTCCATACAGTTTTTTTTCTGGAAGTATAGCAGACATTGAACTGAAAATGTAGTGTGATAAAAGAAAATGAATAGTGAAGAAGTAAGGTATGACATTATGTTAAATTCCTGTGTGATCCTACTACTGTGTACTCTAAGCAACATTGGTTTTACATCATCCTTCCCTCAGACTTTCAGAGTTCATTCGCTTTATTATTATTGATTGTAGCGTTCCCCAACATCAAAACTCTTTCCCTTTCTTTATATCTAAATTCGTACGAACACCATTCTGTCGCATTGGTTTGGTTTCATTCCGAATGAAATTTTTGACTTTAAACAAAATCTCATGCTGGAAATCAATGGTTAGTAGGGATCAAATCAATGTGACAAGTGCCTATGTATGTAAAAAAAACATACTCACTGTCATAAATGTCACTTCACGCTCCATTTTTCATGTGAAAATACAATAAAAAAGAAACAGTAAAAGCATCATGCGTTGTTCTGATCATCATTCTCGTCGTTTCAGGGTGACCCAAGAGGCCGAGCAATAAGAAATGACGTGTGCTAATATAGGAGAAATCTTTTGAGTTGGTTTATTTCCATGCTGTTCAATGTTATATTTTTCAATCCTTACTGTTTCTCCTGATTTTTCTTGACATGCTGAAGTGGTTCTCATCTTCTATTAAAATTTGTTATACTAAATGGGTATTGAAAATTATGTGCCAAGTTTCTGTGATGGTTTAGAAAAAATTACATATGAGCACTATTGTGTGGAAGCCATCAAATAAGAAATAATGATATTTGCCTAAATAAAAGTTCCTTTTATTTTCAAATTTGCATGCCTGTCCATCTACCAACACTATGAATAGCGTCCTCCAATTTTTATGAATCCTGGTAGTAACATGACATAAAAAGTGATGCACACAAGCATGTTCCTAAGAATTTTAAATTTAAATGCTAGAAAATCGGCAACAAAGCAGGTATGTAGCATTGCCAATCCGACACAGTGCACTCGTTTCATCCACTATCAACTATCAATCACTTAATGCAACACTATTTTACTCACACTACAAACCTTTTGCACTTCCATTTTTAACTTTGCATGCTTATTGCATGCAAGTTACTAATTTTGTCCAATCTGTCTGTCTGTATGTCCTTCAGTAAATACGCACTCTAACTACTTAACGGTAGCGCTTTTTCAAATTCTGTAGTAGCTTTATTATCATCCTCACTTGATATAGCTCCAAGGTGGAAACGACAGGTCAACGGCGGTTACAAGGACACATAAGTATATACATGTAAAAATGGGTTTTCTGACCAGACTAACCCCTCAGAGTTTTAAGGGTTAATGGAGCTAATTTGGATTACTTCCTTTATATATGAGCTCAATTGCTTATCTGTGCAATATATTTTTGTTTTTGGCCACCTGACCGCTAAAAACCACGTTCAAAGATGAGCGCCCCATAAAAAACCGGTGAAAATGGTTTTCACTAGACCGCGATTTGACCACTCCCCCCATCGGCTTCAATCATCACCATTGGTCTAACTTGTAGGTGGAGTGTATAAAATGACAACCGTTGAAAACCGAATATTATGGAGTATCAGGGGATATAATAAAAATATTTCCTAGGTGTTGTGGAAGTAAGTATGCTGGGGATTATAGATGCAGTTTTATTGATAAATATTGCGCATGCATGTTTAATGGTTGCTGACTACAAAGCACTATTTCTTTTTAGTACAGCACTGAAGTCTACAGAAAGATGCTTCACTCTCTCCCAAAAAACAAGAATTTTCATTATTAGCCTCTTCCATCATGTCTTTTGTTGCACGTTTCAATTCCTCGTTTTTCCAGGCAGGTAGCCATAAAACTGCCGTCAAGCAGCAAAGGAAAAACAATCTCCAATGATGCATCAAACAATGTGATAATAATGTACCCAAAATCAAGAGTGTGCGACATGCACAATTACGTTTTTTGACATACGTTACATCTACTAATACCAAGACACAAAACTCGACATTATTATAGCAGTCATTATGGAAAAAAGGGGAAAATGGCGGATAAATCAGTTGTATTGACTTGAGTGAAAGTAGTTTTTCCTTCTTAACTGTCAATATTCTATGACGAAAAGAAGCGTGCAATTGAATGAATATAAAGGAGAGACGTGCGACTCAAATACAGCTTTAAATAACCTGAAAAAGGACATGCTTTCCTCTCTTTCACGTTCGAAGTTAAATATTTGACTTTCATACCCTGTTTGATTTCTGACGAGCTTGTGTGCTTTGAGCATGCAAGAATATTAAATTATATCACTGATATTAGTCAAACGCCATAATCTTTTGAGCATGTCTGTTCTAATTTTAATACATAAGTATACTGAACCTTGTGAAAGGCATAGTTGAACGTGTTTTTCTTACAGAGTTCCCCAGTAACACGTATTGTATCCAATGCTCCCAAACCCCACATAAAAAAGTTATCAAAATCGGTTAACCGGTACACATAACTTTCTGTTTCAGAAAGTGATGTGATAGTAAGAAACTTTTGTACAAAATGCAAGTTTCAATCCTGTTAATCAAGTTTCTTTTGAAATAAGTGTAACCGTCAACGTGTGACGTACTTGTAAAGAACCACACTCATGTCAATTAAATATTAACATGTCACGTAGTAACTCATTCATATAATATTCTGTCTGCGGGAAACCCTGTCACCACCACAACATTGCAATGTTCGTGATTACCAAAAATCTCTTTTACAGTACTACACGTCCTAGTCCTATTCACCTCTGCTTTGTGCTCAGAGAAATAGTTGGTGATTGTAATATGAAGCCTATCTATATTGCTACACTAACATGTATTCATTGTCAGCGTCATCCTTTTACTGAAGCTACTTATTGCTTCCCAAAGACTATGCGTTAAACAAACAAAGCAAGTTTTTAAAAAATATATTTTTGAAGTTTAATGTGGACACCAAGATAGTGAAAAGCACCTTCGTACAGGGAAAGAAAAACTTCCATCCATACCATAAAAATAATCATAATAGCAGGGAATAGTAAGAACAAAAATGAGTAAATTGATGGTATCTGATCTGAGTCAAGAGGAATGAAGTAAAAAAGACGGAATAGGAAATGATACTGATGATGATGATCGCACAAGAAAATTCACTTGGATGAAGTGAAAACGGATTATACTTATTACTTACTGTCAGTCAGTAGTCAGTACTGTAAATACTTATAGTAGCTCAAAAAAACATGTAGAGTCTCAGTTACAGTCTATACAGTTTCTTTTCCTGTACTCTTTATAGGATTTTGAAACATAGTTCAAGTGATTCATGATTCTCATGAAATTGTTAAATAGTATGATTGTGAGCGGTATGTGAAACTCTACAAGCTTTACAGTTTCGAAGAAAGAGAAAGAAAAAAACGACTATTAAGTCGCTTCTGCAAAACGATTACGAACAGTTTTAAGTGATTTCATAGAATAAATACATGCACGAGAACACAAAATTGAACATGTTCATTCGTTTTTTCGTTACACATAATATCTTTTTAAACTGTTAATAATAGTTAAACTATTTCACTTATATTAGTTTTTGAATTATGAAAAAAGTTTTCTACAAGATCAAACAATCATACTGTAGTAACTAATGTTAGTATAGAGAACTCATCATCAGTCTGTTCGATTTTCTTGACACTTGTTCACACACACACATGCAAGGAAAAGGAAAAAGCGAAATATCTGAAATAATTTAGAATCGAGATTTTGCTTTGCTCGGTAATAAGAACTCAAGAAAATTAGAATTAATGAATTATAAATTAAGTTAAAGAAATGCTTACTTCACTAAAATCGTGAAACTAACTGTAGTAGATTCTTCAAACTAAAAAACTTGATACCTGAACAAATGATTTATATACTCAATATATAATATCCATAATGATTTAAACTTAGTAGCATATACATATATATGCATATTAATTGAATTTGCTTATTAAATTCCTTGTAAGCTTTTCAATTTTACAGCATTTCTTTTTGAACAATTCTATTCCTGTTTGTGCTCCTGCTGCTTTTTGCTTTGCAGTTCGAATTCCTACTTTCGGAGAGGTCTGTCACATTTTTTTTCGATTTCTTTCAAATTTTTTCCAGTTACTGCATCCACCTATAGG